>CAUYQG010188651.1:0-19508 GCA_963574415.1 Tarsius wallacei | reverse complement strand
CTCCCCTGAAACTCAAATCTTTTTGCTTTTTAAATCACATTTGCAAAGTGAACTTAATAATAAGCAGCAGGCTTCTGTCTTACTGTGAATTGTAGATAAAATTTAAGAAAAAGACTTGTTATACTACATTTGGGAACTTTTGTTTATTTTTGCTTTTGAGTTGGAGTCTCACCCCATCGCCCAAGCTGGAGTGCAGTGACACATTCATGGCCACCCCAGTGTTGACCTGCTGGGCTTCAGTGATCCTTCCGCCTCAGCCTTCCAAGTAGCTGGAACTACAGACACAAGCCACAATGCCCGGCTAGTTTTTGTAATTTATTGTAGAGACGAGGTCTCGCCAAGTTGCCCGGTCTGGTCTCGAACCCGCAGGCTTGGGCAATCTACTCATCTCGGCCTTCCAAAGTGCTGAGATTACAGGCTGAGCCACCAAGCCCGGCCTAAAAGTTTAGGTTAAGCCAAAGCACTTTCAAATCTCTAAAAGTATCAATCATGCATTACCTAGACTTCAAGTATTTATACAAACTGTTTTTTCTGCCCAGTAAAATAAAGACATAATATACGAGCAGGTGAATGGCATTGAGATCATTCATGCATTCATTTATTTAACAATAAAAAATTGATTACTTACTATGACCATCGTTCCTGGAGATTATA
Source organism: Tarsius wallacei (assembly GCA_963574415.1). Taxonomy (NCBI): domain Eukaryota; kingdom Metazoa; phylum Chordata; class Mammalia; order Primates; family Tarsiidae; genus Tarsius; species Tarsius wallacei. Next base: position 18,854 of record CAUYQG010188651.1, on the reverse strand, counting down.
ACTGTTCCTGGAAAAATATATGTATCAGTTGGGTATCCTACTTATTACCTATATGACCATGGGTAATCTGTTTATTTCCCTGATCTATAATTTATTTATCTGTAAAGAGGATTTAAGAGTCCTTACTCTATTAAGTGATTGCAAAGAATACATGTAGGCCGGACTCAGTGGCTCAACCTGTAATCTCAGCACTTTGGGAGGCCGTGGCAAGTGGACTGCCTGAGCCCGCGGGTTCAAGACCCACCTGGGCAATTTGGCGAGACCTCATCTTTACAATAAATCAAAAATGAGCTGGGTGTGGTAGTGTATGCCTGTAGTTCCAGCTCCTTGGAAGGCTGAGGCGGAAGGGTTGCCGGAGCCCAGCAGGTCGAGGCCACAGAGTGAGACTCCAACTCAAAAAAATAAACAACAAAAAAAGAATACATGTAGAAACATTGTGATTTGCTTAGCACAATTACCAGAGCAACCATTTGCGTTTCAGCCATGATTTTTGTTCTTTTTTTGTGTTCCTCTTCCCTTTCCTAATTCTTCCTTACAACTTAGCAATCATTATACATCGTTCTTTTCAAGAAACTTCCCAGGAGCCAGCCTCAGTGGCTCAGCCTGTCATCCCATGCCTTGGGAGGCTGAGGTGAGTGGATTGCCTGAGCCCACGGGTTCGAGACCCGCCTGGGCAACTTGGTGAGACCTCATCTCTACAATAAATCAAAAATTAGCTGGGTGTGGTAGCGTATGCCTGTGGTTCCAGCCACTTGGAAGGCTGAGGCAAAAGGATCGCCGGAGCCCAGCAGGTTGAGGCTGCGGTGGCCGGGAGCGGCCACTGCACTCCAGTCTGGGCAATAGAGTGAGACTCCAACTCAAAAAAAAAAACAAAAAAAAAAACTTCCCAGGAACCTCAGTGCAAAATGAGCTATCATTTTCATATATACTCGCATAGCCATCTCTGTATATATCATTATCCTATTAAAATCACATTGTTTTATAATTACCTATATATATTTTGCATCCCAAATCAGACTAAGGAGGCATTGAAGGGTAGGGTAAACTCTCTGAGAAAGAGCTCACCAGAGAGCTTACAGCTTCTGCCACATTTCTAACCGCAGTGGATTTCTGATAAGTGTTTCTGAACGAAAGTGTCTGAAGTGCAAGGAAATAATGGAAAGATAGGGGTGGCGAACTTCGTGGCAGTTATTTCAGTATTTCAACACAAATCGCATTTACAATGGATGGGAGGCCATTATCAACCCAACAGCCACATGAATGTTTCCAATCTCTGTTCTGCCTTTCAGCTCCATGGTGAAACTGACAAAGCGCTCCATGGTGAAACTGACAAAACAGACAGCCTGCATCATCTGTCTGGAATGTTGTTGAAAGGTTCATATATCCTAGAAGGAATATTGGACTCAAGAACATTCTCAGCCACCAAATAGAAATGCATTCCCTAGTTTGATCTTGCTTAGGAAAATGTAATACCTAGTAAATAAAATAGGAAACTGTAGCCTTTATGGTCTCATTATGTAAGAGGACTGCATAGCCCTGATATTGAGACGGGACTTACGGACTCAGGAAATATTAGTTAAAAAGTGACATCACGCAAATGCTCATGATGTCATTATGGTGGCTAAAAAGATCGAAAACTTCAAATAGTACTGGGCTCTAATGAAATTTTTATTTCCTCCCAGCGAATGGGTAAGTTCACTTTTGGAATGGTGTCCAAAGCTATTTTATTCCAGCAGTGTCTCCTTATGATATACTGGGAGAACTTCATCCTTCATTGATGGATGTGGGCTGCTCTGCTAACTTGACAGATTGGCTTTTTGGTAAGGTTTTCCTTCAAGAAATATAGCAATTAAGCTTAGACTATGAGGGTAGACTATCATTTACAACCTTCTACCTAACACAGCAATCTAGAAAGGATATTCCTAAATCAGAGGAAATACAAACAAACAAACAAACAAGAACATCGACAACAACAAAAAAACCAAACAAGGAAAGTGAAAAGAACAACAGTAACCGAAACAATAGAAAGAGGTTGGAAAAGCTTTCAAACCTTGTAAAGTTTTCATACACTGTATTTGACTTATCTCGGTAGAATGTGCATCAGAGGGGGAAAAAAGCATGTCATTGCTCTGAAACTGTCTTTTCTAATTCAGTGCATCCATGTATTGTTATAAATCTGTTTCCCAATCATGCTTCCTCACTGAAAGATGCAGACACAAGGGAACAAGCTTCACTGCTATCTATCAGCTCAGATAAAGAAAAAGTTTCTTTCAGCCTGACACTGACAGCTTAATGAAATGGAGGCCAAAATGCATGCAAATGAGAGAGAGGCTGATCAGGTAATGACCATACATGGCATTTAAAATGAGCAAGAAGTAAGGTGACTTGTACCTCTGTTTTTATTCCCATAGGCAAGGGTAGTGAGATTGAGTTAAGAAGACTGCTTTCTATAGAAACGATTTTCACAGCTTTGTACACATAGCTTGCTTATGGCTTAGTGAGTTAATTAAAGCTTTAGCACTCTTTTAAAGGAAAAAAGAGCTATAGTATTTTCTCAGTGTTTTGATACATGCGATGATAGGATCTCAGATTTGCCATGTAAACCTGTATCGTGCACTGTGATTTCCTGCCACTCCCTTGAACCTTGCCGTTGAGTTATTTTATATTTAAGAACCAGGCCCAGTGTAGTGGCTCAAGTCTATAATCCTAGCACTTTAGGAGGCCGAGGTGAGAAGATTGCCTCAGCACATGGGTTTGAGACCAGCCTGGGCAACTTGGCGAGACCTCATCTCTACAATAAATCAAAAAATGAGTAGGGCATGGTGACACACGCCAGTAGTTTCATCTACTTGTAAGGTTGAGGTAGATGGATCACTGAGCCCAGCAGGTTGATGCTGATGTGGCCATGAGCGTGCTGATGTGGCCATGAGTGTGCCACTGCACTCCAGCCTGGGCAACAGAGTGAGACTCCAACTCAAAAAAAAAAAGGAGCCGGGCTCGGTGGCTCAGCCTGTAATCCCTCGCCTGGGGAGGCTGAGGTGAGTGGATTGCCTGAGCCCGCGGGTTCGAGACCCGCCTGGGCAACTTGGCGAGACCTCATCTCTACAATAAATCAAAAAGTAGCCGGGCGTGGTAGCACACGCCTGTAGTTCCAGCTACTTGGAAGGCTGAGGCGGAAGGATCGCCGGAGCCCAGCAGGTGGAGGCTGCGGTGGCCGGGAGCAGCCACTGCACTCCAGTCTGGGTGACAGAGTGAGACTCCAACTCAAAAAAAAAAAAAAGGAACCAATGGGATATTACATAGAATGAACTGAAAAATGGACACAATCTCCTACTCAAAGCATAGCAAATATTTATTACCATTTGTTTCCCTGTTAGTTTTTATTTTCACATGCCTACGCCCTTCCTTAACATCTGTAGGGGAAGCAGAACAGTGGGACTTCCTGTCACACACTCCAGATTATGAACTGCAAGCACTCAATACTCAAATTCTCATGAGAAAATCAGAATCGTGAGAGAACTGTAGTACTAAGTTTGATTAAAAAGGTGATGGCTGTGGTGAAAATGTTTAAATAAGAACATAAAATTTAGTCTCTGCCCACACTGCTCAATCAATAATCCTCAAAAGAATTACCTATCAGTGACTTCACTCCTGTTCTGAACAAATTTACACCGAATATTTGGGAACTGTGTCTCTATATCTGTTTCAAGTTACCTGTGTCCTCCAAAGCACACAAGTTACCTTGTAAAACTATCTCAGATAAAAGTACCGTAAAGATATTGGTGTTTCTAAGATTTCTCCCCATTATTTAAATGTCTATAAAACTGTTATGATTGCAATAGAAGAGAAATCTGATGTTCAGCAATCACTGGCTAGATTTGTATTTAATGCCACTCTGTATCTTCAGGGTGTTCTTACATCAAGGATATAGTTAAAATCAGAAATAGCAGAAGAGGCTGGGCATGGCGAATCAGCTTATTATCCCAGCTCTTTGGGAGACCAAGGCGAGAGGATTGCCTGAGCCCAGGGGTTCGAGTCCAGCCTGGGCAATTTGGTGAGACCTCGTCTCTACAACAAATCACAAAAACTAGCCGGACTTGGTGGCATGTGTCTGTAGTTCCAGCTACTTGGAAGGCTGAGGCAGAAGGGAGACAGAGTGAGACTCCAACTCAAAAAAAAAAAAAAGGAAATTTACAAGAAATCCATCAACTCTTCTTTACATTTAATGTATATGTCAAGATTGCACAAGCTCACCAGAAATGTGTTTGCCTAGTAATTATTGGCACTTCAGGAAAAAATGCATTCATTTTATTTTGCTGTTACCTTATGCCAAAAGTTATTACAAAAATAAATATCTTAAAAAAGTAAATATCCTAAGAAACTCATTGAGGACACAGTCACTACTGTGACAATGTTTTTATTAGCTAAAATAGGCTAATTGCTATAAAATTTAAAACAAAACAAAATGTTTTAGTTATTGAGCACAATAAAAGTCTATTTATGTCTTTCATCTCAGTCTACTTAAGCAGACTTAAATTTGCTGATTGAGAGTCTCAGAGTAAAGTTTATTTAGTGGATTTCTTACCCTGATGGCTTCAGTGTTCTCCACTGGATCTTCCAAGTCAGGATTAGAGAAGAAGAGGGAGAGTGAGCATGGAAGAGCTCATAGAAGGTATTTTAGATGCTGTACTGAGATGGGATGAATGTTCTTTCTTTCCATATTACATTGAACAAGGCTCAGTCAGTTCATCTAGCTAGTGTGTGATGTAGAATAGTTGGGTTTCTATAAAAACACAGCATAGATTTAACAGCAATCTTATTGTAGATGATGTTCTATATTAATTCCAGTGTTCCTGAACTCCAGAAGATTTTTCACCGAGGAATTTAATAATATTGATCTCCGTGGCCCAGGCTGGAATGCAGTGACACACTCATGGCCACCCCAGCGTCGACCTGACCCTCTGGGCTCCAGTGATCATTCTGCCTCAGCCTTCCAAGTAGCCAGAACTACAGGCGTGTGCTATCAGGCCCGGCTAATTTTTTTTTTTTTTTTTTTAGTTGTAGAGACCAGGTCTCGCCAAGTTGCCCAGGCTAGTCTCAAACCCACCGGTTCGGGCAATCCACTCACCTCAGCCTCCAGCCTCCCTAAGTGCTGGAATTGCAGGCTGAGCCACTGAGCCTGGCCAATATTGATATTCTTATGGACACTAGTTATTACAAAAAGAACAACTTTCATTTGTGATTCAATGTAGGTAGATACGTCATTATGATAGATGCCATTAAATGTATGGTTGGATATATATTATCTTCAATAAAGTTGTCTTGTTTTCTTTGTTCACTGCATTTTATATAGATGATACATTTATTATATATTTTATGTACTTATATGAACAAATTGATATCATGGAAACAAATCTATAAACAGATAAATAGACAAGCATGCCAATATATAAATACTTAGCCAATCACATAAGTAGATGGATAGATAAGTAACTAGTTTGATTGATAGAGACAAAAAAATATAAACCCCTATGATAAACAATACGATGTGATAAGATGCAGAGATAAATTTTACTCTTTGTAATTTTCTTCAAGAAAATTACAAGTTGATAAGAAAGTCACTAAAATGGTAAGTATAATGATAAACATTATCATAAGACGCATAAAGGCCATAAAACCCATGCAAGTATGGAGAAAGAGAGATGGGAATTGATGGTGAATGGAAAGAAGCTTCTTGAAGTACAGGAATCTTGAAAAATTAATTAGATAAAGGTGGAAAGTTGCTGGCCAGCCATAAACAAAGGCAATGAGATATGACAGAATGTTGCACTTTTGGGAGACTAAAAGAGCAACGCTTAAGGATGGGTGTAAAGAAACAAAATATTGAAATTGAAAGAAGGGACAGCCGGCCTCGGTAGCTCAGCCTGTAATCCCAGCGCTTTGGGAGGCTGAGGTGAGTGGATTGCCTGAGCCTGCGGGTTCGAGATCTGCTTGGGCAACTTGGCGAGACCTCATCTCTACAATAAATCAAAAATCAGCCGGGTGTGGTAGCGCACGCCTGTAGTTCCAGCTCCTTGGAAGGCTGAGGCGGAAGGATCGCCGGAGCCCAGCAGGTCGAGGCTGCGGTGGCCTGGAGCGGCCACTGCACTCCAGTCTGGGCGACAGAGTGAGACTCCAACTCACAAAAAAAAAAACTTACCACACCACATATTGGTAAGGTATAGAGTTACGGGAATTCACACTGCCAATAGGAATGTAAATTGGTAGACCCACTTTGGAACTTGTCAATATTTACTCAGTTGAAAATATGCATACCCCATGACCTAGCAATTTCACTCCTATGTATATACTCAAAAGAAATGCATATATGTGCATCAAATCAAACTTAAGAATATTCTCAGAAATGAATTCATAATAACACAGATCAATTTAAATGTTCGTCAACAATAGAATGGATACATACAAATGATCTTTGACTTACAATGGAATTATATCCCAAAAAAACCATCATTGTCAGGCACGGTGGCTCAAGCCTGTAATCCCAGCAGGTCGAGGCTTTTGGGAGGTCAAGGCAAGAGGATTGCCTGAGCACAGGGGTTCAAGACCAGCCTGGGCAACTTAGCGAGACCTCATCTCTACAATAAATCAAAAAATCAGCTGGACATGGTAGCACATGCTTGTAGTTCTGGCTACCTGGAAGGCTGAGGTGGAAGGATCACCTGCCCAGCAGGTCCAGGCTTCGGTGGCCACGAACATGCCACTGCACTCCAACCTGGGCGACAGAGTAAAACTCCAATTCAAAAACAAAAATCATTAAGTTGAAAATATTGCAAGCCAAAAATGCATTTAATACGCCTAATCTACTGGACATCATGGTTTATCCTAACCTATCTCAAATGTACACAGAATACTTACATGACGCTACAGTTGGGCAAAATTATCTAACACAAAGCCTATTCTATTAGAAACTATTAAATATATCATGCAATTTATTGAATACTGTACTAAAAGTAGAAAGCACAATTCTATGGGCACTCAAAGTATGGCTTCTCCTGAATGCATATCACTTTTATACCATCATAAATTGGAAAAGCCATTAAGTCGAACCATCAGAAGTTAATAATTGTCTGTTAATTATGAGGGTTTTTTCCATCACAAAATGAAATATTATACAGCAACGAAAAGAACAAATACTGCTATTAGCAACAACCTTGATAACTCTAACAGACATAAGCTTGAGCCAAAGATAAAAATAAAAACAGATCCAATAAAAAATAGTTGACCCTTGAGCAAACACAGGTTTGAACTACACAAGTCCCTTATACTCAGATTTCCTTCTGCCCCTGCCACCCTGAGAAAGCAAGACGAACCCTTCTTCTTCCTCCTCTGCCTCAACCTGTTCAATGTGAAGATGATGAGGATGAAGACCTTTATGATGATCCACTTTCTCTTAGGGAACAGTAAATATGTTTTCTCTTCCTTATGATTTGCTTAATCACGCTTTTTTCTAGCTTAGTTTATTTGAAGAATACAGAACACCATTCATGTAACAAGCAAAATACGTGTTAATCAACTGTTTATATTATCAGGAAGGCTTCTGGCCAACAGGAGGCTATTAGTAGGGAGAAAGTCAAAGGTTATATGTGGATTTTTGACTGTATGGAGGGTCTGTACCCCAACCTTTTGTTCCTCCAGGGTCAACAGTATATATTTAAGATTCCATTGATATGAAGTTCAAACACAGGTAAAACTAACCTGTGGCATAGGAATCAAACTAGTCATTGCCTTTGGCAAAAAAGGCTGGGTGATCCAGACAGCGCACGAGGAAGGCCTTTAGGATGCTATTAACATTCTAGTCTTGATCTGGGTTGGGGTTTTTCAGTGCAAAAATTCAAGCTATATACTTAAAACTTGGGTTCTTGGCTGTATACTTAGTCATCTTTACTATAATAGTAGCAACATTTGCAAGATAATAGTAAGAATTAGATTTGTCTTAAGGTGACCAATATTAAAATGCAAAAACCTCTGAAGGAGATTTCTTTTTTTTTTTTTAAATCCAACATACAATCATTCCCAAAAGATTCCTCATTTTAACTCATCTCCTGAGGAGGAATTGGTTGGACGGGGGCTGAGAGTCAGCTAGGAGACTGCAACACTGGCCAGGCCTCAGAAACCCAGCCCCTGTGCGGGTAAGAGAAGGGAGCTCTGAAGCCACTGGCAGAGAGCAATAAGCCAGTCGGCAATCACAGCAGAGGGCACAGACAATAGGTACGCAAAGGGCAGGTCTTCACCCCTAGCATAGCCAGTCTCAGTGTCCCGGGCTCTTGGCAGCTGCCTTTGTTTACCAGGGCCTGTCCACTCTTCTCCCTATCCTCTAGCTGAACACAAGGCTTGGCTTTCGTGATCTTTCTGGTCCTTTTAAATTACCCACACATTAGCTGGGCGTGGGAGTGCCCGCCTGTAGTTCCAGCTACTTGGAAGGCTGAGGCGGAAGGATCACCAGAGCCCAGCAGGTCAGGTTGCTCCCGGCCACTGCACTCCAGTCTGGGTGACAGAGTGAGACTCCAACTCAAAAAATAAAAATAAAAATAAAATAAAATACATTACCCACACAGCAGAGTAGAGACCATAAGGCCAGTTTCCATTAGCAACTTTGCTAATATCAGGGTGCCTTTTATTCCAGTATATAGTCTCTGTGAACACACGCTCTCGGTGCTAAGAAGTTTGTTCGTGCTGCCTGTTTGAAATGTCAGTTTCCAGAGAGAGTTGTTGCCAAAATATCCTAAGTGACAGCAAGGTTAAAGGGACCCAGAGGTACCCAGCTGAAAGAGTTGTTTCTCATAGGTCTTTTCCATTTTCCCTCTCCCCTTCAACTCCAATTTTCTCCATCTCATCCCTCATTGTCAACACATATAGAATGTTTTCATTCATAAAATGGAGATCCATGTTCGGGCTTGAGGCCACCTCATGGGTATTTAGGACAAGCTGCTAGCATATAAGGAAGGACATAAATAAAGAGACAGAACTCATTTGAGAGGAGTCTGCCATCAGGCAGATTATTAATATAAATCATTGCATTTCCATAACAGCAGGGAAAATTTATCACTTCATTTATCCAGACTTTGCTCAAGAATTCTTAAACGTCCCACAGTTTGCCCCATGGGCATCTGAAGACACATATGATTTTAGCCAGCGTAATGTTCGAGTGTGTCTGGCCCCTATCCCGGATGATAATAAATTTGATTTACTAAACTGTAGCAAAGTAAGTCACTGCTATCTTCAAACCTAGCTCACAATAATTCTAAGAAACTCACAGTAATTCAAATTCATAGAGAGAAAACATGGGGAAACTAATTTCCAAGGTGGAAAATCAAATAGTGTATCTTTTCTGAATCCACTGCAAAAGCACAACGCTGATTTCCTTTTCAGCCACCAGGACCTCTTCTCCTTGTAGTCACATATGACTAAGTCCCAGGATAATGTAAACAAAATCAGAAACCGTTTGGCAAGTAAAAGCTTGGGAGATTATATTGACCTCGTGCGTGCCTTGTTGTGTCCCACCACGTCAAGCCAACCAATGCCCCAATTAAATCCTAACCCAAATAGGGGATTACACAAATGTTTTATGGACCAAAGTCAAGATAACTTCCCAAGTGTGCCCCTGGCAGTCCTACCCAGATCCCGACACAATATCATGACTACCCACGTAACAAAGGAAAGGACCATTATTAGGATGTCTGCTGCCCTCACCCATAATCCTGAGAGATCTGGTGTTTCAAACAGACAGCATGAACAAGCTTCTTAGCACCGAGAGTGTGTGTTCACAGAGAATATACACAGGAATGAAATGCACCCTCATAGGAGCAATGTTGATTTCTGAGTAGCAGGGTTTCAGTTCTAGGGAAAATGACGTCACCGAGTCCCCCAGCTCTCTCCCACTGAAGTGAGGTTATAAAACCTGACAGAATGCAAGGAACAGGCACTAAAGGACTGGAAAAAAAGAGGGGATTGGGGGAGAAGTGCCACTGGACAGGTGGAGAGTTTACCACGTTTACCTGTGCCTGGACTTGGGGGGGACCCGGAAGTGCGCATCAGTGGAGTAATTCAAGATCCAGGAACAGTGAACAGGTTTTCTAGGAATGACAGTGGTGGCAAATGGGGTCCCAAACACCTAAAGCTCTTAGGAGAGGAATCTTCTCTAATCAGAGGAGCTGTATTCCCAAAGGGTGGGGCAAATCCCTGTTCCTTTTTTCTCTCTGTCCTCCCAGCGCTTGGTTCTAATGCAAACACAGGTGCTAAAGTGAAGGACAGAGCCGGGTAAATGAAACTCTAGCTTTTGGCAAGGGGAGGACCAAAAGGAGATTCCCCAGGAACCTGGAAAGTACTGGAGAAATCACACAGAGAAAGGAGCTTGAAAAATCAGTTCCGATCATGAAGTTGTTGATGAACTCCTGGGCCCACCCTCAAGCAGCACAGGCGCGAATCTGATCATAACCAGCAAAGTAACAACTCTGACAGCCCACCCAGGTAAATCCCCACCCAGGTGACAGACTGGACACTAGGTGGCACACATACATGAGACAAATCTGCATAGCACCTCAGAGGCTTGGGAAAGCATCTGACATTGAAACCACAACTCACAAACGGCTGGTGAGGAATTTGTGGCCTAAACCCGAGTGAATCAACTGCCTTTTAATCTACATCTGGCTGGGTGCTGTAGCTCACACCTGTAATTCCAGTCCTTTGGGAGGCCAAGGCAGAAGGATCACCTGAGCCCTGGAGTTCAAGAACAGCCTGGACAACTTAGAGAGATCTCATCTCTACAAAAAATTAGCTGGGTGTGGTGGTGCCCATGAGGAGACTGAGGCAGGAGGATTGCTTGAGCCTAGGAGTTTGAGGCTGCAAGATTCTGTCTCTAAGAAATATACATATGATATCTTACCAGGCATCAGTGCAGGGATATGCAAATTCCAGAGAAGAAATATTAACATACTCTGTGAATTTAAACAGCACTCAAAGTCTTAGAACAAAATAGTTAAAATGTTCAATACTAAGTCCAAAAATAATTGGAATATAAAGAACCAGGAAAATCTCAATCTCCATGGAAAATGACAAGCAGCAGATGCTAACATAGAGATGGCACAGATATTGCAATTATCTGATAAAATCTTTAAAGCAGCTATTATAAAGTCCTCCACCAAGTAAAAGTGAACATCCTTGAAACTAACAGAAAGATAGGAAGTCCAGCAAAGAAACAGAAGATACAAAGAAGAACCAAGTGGAAAATTTCAAACCAAAAACACAACAACTGAAATTTAAAACTCATGGAAGGGGTGTAATAGCAGAATGAAGATGGCAGAGGAAAGAGTCAGTGAACATAAAGATAGATCAACAGAAATTATTCAATTTGAGCAACAAAGAGGAAAAAAAGATTTTTTTTAAAAAAGGAATGAACCCATGGATTCAGTCAGAGACCTGCAGGACAATACCAAAGGTCTAATATTCATGTAACCAGAGTTTTAGAAGGAAAGGCTTTAGTGTAAAACAAATATCTGAAGAAATCATGTCTGAAAGCTTTCTGAATTTGGTGAAGGACATCAACCTACTGATCTAAGAGGCTCAGCAACCCCATCAGGATCAACCCTAAGCAGTAACACCCAGACACATCATAATCAAACTGTTGGAAACTAAAGACACAGAAAACATCTTGAAACCCATAAGAGAAAAATGACGCACTACTGATAGAATACACGAATTTGAATAACTAAGGATTTCTCCCTAGAAAACCTAGAGGCCAGAAGGAAAAGGAGCAACATTTTTAAGTGCTGAAGAGATAAAGAACTATCAGAATTCTATATCCAAGATAAAATCCCTCAGGACTGAAGGTACATAAAGACATTCGCAGATGAAGGAAACGGAGAATTCATTGCCAACAGACTTGCTCTAAAGAAATGCCAAAGGAAGTTCTTCAGACAGGAGGGAAATGATACCAGATGGAAACTTGGATCTTCAGAAACAAAGGAAGAGAAACAAATGGTAACTATCTGGAAAAGATAATAGACTATTATTCTCCTTTTGGACTCTTTAAAATATGCATGACAGTTGAAAAAGTGTCTGCGCTTTGTTGAATGTAGACGCAATATATAACCATAGCATGAACAGAGGAGCATGAAGGGCCCTGCATGGTGGTAATGTTAGAATAGAGCTTTACTAACAGGAAAAACATTCATGCTGTAGATAGGAGTTAGCAGCAGGGAGAAAGTTCTCCAGACCAGACCAAGTCCCATGACCAAATGGCTGATCCCCGCCTTCACCTACTAAAACCCAGCTTTACCCATCCTTCCTTCTTTCCACATCCAGAAAGCCTCATGAAGCCTTTCTCACCTTTTTCCATGACACCTCCTTAACATTTGGATTGTATCTCACTAAGGGTCCTTGAACAATAACTGGCAAATTAATAATAATAGAAACAACCATCTATAGAGCATCTTCTTTCTACCAGATACTGTGCTAAGTACTTCACAAGTAATCTCTCTAATTCTTACCAGAACCCTGGGAAGTAGATAACATTATCCCTCACTTCACAAAAGAGGAAACAGACTCAATGTACCACAGTGGTTTATTCACAGTCAGTAGACTTACTACGTTCTGCTAATTTTTATCCACCCTGGGACATCTTCTCGGTTTGTAGAATCCATGCTGGAATGACCTTAGCAATGTGCAATGTTGCAGTGTTAATGTGCAGTGTTAATCCTCGAGTTCTACAACTGGCAAAATCGGGTTGATTTATTTCAAAATTGAGTTCGGCCTTCACATGGGAGGTTACATATAAGTAAATAAATGAACAGATAAATAAACAAGAGAATATAAGAGAAAAATGAGTTCAACACATAAACCCAAAGGAAGTCTGGGCCAGTAAGTTTTGTGAACTGATGGGCCTTGGTTATGGCTCTTAAGCCTCCTTTTGTGTCCCAAATAACATGCAAGAAAAGACTGTGCTTGTTGGAAGGAGATCTGTGTACCGGGCAGAGCCGTTCTTGATTCTGTGATCAGAATGAAACAATTTACACTTCTGAACATCCATACCTTCGACTGACCTTACTGCTGATTTTTTTGTGCTGCAGCACATTCCAAGTTCAAAGGAAGATGGATCTATCTCAGTAATACGTGTTGGAGAAAAATCAATTTCTATGATAAATGGTGTGGATCCTGCCTTGTCTTGGGGCCGTGTTGGCTGCCCTGCCTGAGCACAGCACATTCATTCCTGAAAGGCCAGGGCTCTCTGTGCACCATAAAATCCTTGTTACCTTTGAATGTTTACAGCTGAGCTGCAGTGTGCAGGGAAGGAAATCACAACCAGCCATTCGACCGTAATATCTGAGGAAACTCTTCGCAGACCTTGAGTGGAATTTGGACTTGAAGAAATGGGATTGGAGGGGATGGGGGCAGAGGGCATTCCAAGCTGAGAAGGCAGGGACAGGAAAGGGGGCTATGTGGTGGGAACAGAGTCTGGAGCACAGAGTATACAATCAATAAAGGAGAGCCTGGGCAACATAGCAAGACCCTGTCTCTACAAAAAATGGAAAAATTAGCTGGGTGTAGCGGCATGTGCCTGTAGTCCCAGTACTCAGGAGGCTGAGACAGAAGGATCACTTGAGCCTGGGAGTTCAAGGCTTCAGTAGCTATGATCACACCACTGCGCTCCAGCCTGGGCGTCAGAGTGAGACCCTATCTCTAAAAAGAAAAAAAAAATGAATAGAGGAGAAAGGAACATGGATTGGAACCACCGATGGAGTCTGAGTTCGGCAAGACTCTTTTGATGGAAGTAACAGAAACCCAATTCAAAATCGGTGACGCCTCCAAAAGAGGAGAATTGTCTCTCTTGACTGAATCATCCAAGGATGCTGCAGGCCTCAGACATTTTGGATCCAAATACTGAAAATGCAAGGCAGGAGGATTGCTTGAGCCTAGGAGTTTGAGACCAGCCAGGACAACGTCACAAGATCTCATCTCTACAAAAATATAGCCAGGCCTGGTGGCTCGCACCTGTCGTCCCAGCTACAAGAGAGCCTGAGGCAGAATAATCACTTGCGCCAAGGGGTTTGAGGCTGAGGTGAGCCATGATCATGCCACCGTACTCCAGCCTTGGCAACAGAATGAGACTCCATCTCAAAAAAAAAAAAAGCTCTCAATGCCTCTCTCTCCGCTCTCCTCAGCAGGGCTCAGCAACAGGTGTTGGTCCCCCGTCCCCTCTGCAGGCCAACTTTCTCCAGGTAGCCCAGTAGGTCTGGATGGCTGGAAGGTGGGTGTGCCTCGGTCATCACCCCTGGCTTGCCTCACCCCAGCCTGTGCTTTGCTCTGAGGGCAATGGAAAGCCCCTGAAGGATTTTGTTTAGGTGAGTGGCATGTGCAGCCTGGAGTTTGGAAGGACCGCTGTGCACAGCGCTCTAACCACTGTGAGGAAGGCAGGCAGGATGTTCCTGGGAGAATCTGAACGAGAATGGATGAGGACCTGGACCAGGCAGGAGAGAAGAGGTTGGAGAGGGTGGAGAGGGTGGCTCTTATTTGCAAGGGACATTCACAAACAGCAGGACTTGGTGGCAGCAGGTGCATGGATTGTGGCTACCCGTTAGTTTCCTGGTCTGAACTGCCGCTGGGTGGTGATGTCGTCCACCGAGAGACGGACTGTGGGACAAGGAGAGCTTTTCTAAGCTTTCCTAAAGTCAAGCTCTTCTCATTAAAGCTCTTCGGTCTTCATCACTATAAACCAGTGTGGACTCCCCCTGCCTGTTGGGTTAATCACATCCACTTGTGTCTGTCGTCCTGCTATCCTGTCACACTCACTGACACCAGAGAGGCCGACTGGGTGGCAGTAGGGCCCAAGGTCAACCCTAGCCTTCAGCTACCCTGAGTTTCTTGAAAATGTGCGTCTTTGCCTTGCGGTGCCCTCCCTGTAGCCTTGGGGCAGGGATCATCCTCTGGTACACTGGAGGAACATAGGCAGTAGGTTCTCTGGCATCACCCGGTCAATCCACCTTAACACCCCCGGCTCTGTGAGCTCTCTCCACAGCTCTGCTCAGCCAGTTCTGCTTTCCTCCTCGTTAGCCACAGGCCAACACCCTGTCCGTGGCTCACAGAGCAGCCCAGCAGCCTGTTAGATGGGCTCAGGTGTGCTTGGCGGGAGGACTCGCGTGTCAATCAGTTCTCCCCTTCCCATTCTTCTGTTCTCCCTAGCCCCAGTTCCAACCCTCAAGATCTGCCTCCACACTCGGTCCCCAGGGCCTGCTGACACATACGGTTAAGTCCTTGCCATTTTTCCAATCCCTTCCATGCTTCCTCTGTGCACGGGGCTGGGCTTCAATCTGACTCTGGTTTCGATCTGGAGGCAAACCTTGGTGGGGGCTGATCTTGACGAGGACAGATGTGCCATCTGGCCAGGCCGTGTCTTCGTAAGCGTGGGGCAGGTGCCTGCAGGGGATGACACGTGGTCCAGGAGGAGGTGAGTCAGAGCAAAGAGGCCTCTCCTACCAAAAGGCATTTGTCAGAAGTTCCAGACTTACGTACAAGCTAAAGACTGCTGAAGAATGCTTTAGAATGTAGCCGGCATCACTTCTCATCCTTTTGGCTAAGATCAAGTATAGAATGTAGCCAGCATTCGTCAGCATCTCTACTGCCTCCGTTTGACCTCTGCTTTCTTGCCCTCCCAACATGCATCTCTCTCCACCCACCTGCATCTCCCTCCTCCCTGCCTGCATCTCCTCCTTCCCGCCTGCATCTCCCTCCATCCACCTATATCTCTCTCCACCCACCTGCATCTCCATCCACCCACCCGCATCTCCTCCACCCACCTGCATCTCCCTCCTCACGGAGCTGCAAGGACTGGCAGGCTTGGCTCCCTGCCGCTGTTCTGTTGGGTTTGTTCTGGAAAACAAGGACTTAGACTCCTCCTTAGAACATGTGGTGGGGGACGTTGGGCCCTGTGGATCCAGAGAGCATTCTCAGTCATTTTAAAAGCTTGTTATTTTTGAGGCCCCAAGCTCCAGAAATGAATTTAGAAAGAAAATGGGAAAAAAAAAAACAAACAAACAAGACCGATAGGAGTTCAGGCTTCACTAACAAAGGCCATCAGCTGAAACCAATCTGGAAGCTCAGTTCAGTCTTGACTCATGAACTTTGCTTTACCTCGGAAAAGCCCTTCAGCCCAGCAGGCGAACACACACTCACCCACACACAAAGATGTACATTGCATACACACACACACTCACACACACATTCACACACACACATACTCTTCATGGAAGGCAGGAGTAGGTTTCAGAACTCTTCAGCATGAAGAAAGCAAAGGAGGCTTGCTTCTTTTTATTGACATGACAATCTCTGCAATCTCTGGTTTTGACTTCAGTAACTGTGATGTTGGGATCTATAAGAAGAAATCATATGTTTTGGTCTTTGTCCAGTTTCATGGCTCAAAGCTCCCCAACCTTTAGAATTTCCTAAGTGTGAATTTCCTAGGACAGAAGTTTCCTACATCTAGAATTTCCTAAGACAGAAGTTTCTTCTGTCTGCTAGTGAGAGGATGGGTGGCTGGGCCTCCCGGGTAGCCTTGGGAACCTGCCATGAGGTTAGAGGGTGGCAACTTTCAGGCCCATCCTCACTCACCTTCGGGGAGGGGCAGGGGGCTGAGGGTTGAGTTGCTCACCAACGGCCAATGGTTTCATCAGTCATGCCTGTGTAATAATGCCTCCATGAAAATCCACAGGACAAGGTTCAGGGGGCGCCCAGATTGCTGGTGTGTACGGGGAGGGCACGGAAGCTTCTCCCACACCTTGTGCTATGCATCTTCTCCATCTGGCTGTTCATCTGTAACATAATAAACTAGTAAATGTAGGTAAAGCACTTTCCTGAGTTCTGGGAGCCACTCCAGCAAATGAGTGAACTTCAGAAGTAGGGTGTGGAAGCCTCGATTTACAGCCACTCGTCACAACCACAGGTCACAGCCTGGGCCTTTAGCCCACCATCTGAGGGAGAGGGCAGTCTCCCTCCTCCCCACCGGCATCTCCCTCCACCCACCTGCGTCTCCTCCTCCCCACCGGCATCTCCCTCCACCCACCTGCATCTCCTCCTCCCCACCGGCATCCCCCTCCACCCACCTGCATCTTCTCAGTCCCTGCATCTCCCTAACCTGCAGGATCTGACTCTAACTCCAGGGAGACAGCATGAGAACTGAATTGAATGAGAGGACACCCAGTTGGTGTCTGCTGGAGAATTTCCCCGACACCAGGTGCGAACGACGCTGTGTTGAACGTTGAGAGTATACTAGGCAAAAACAGCCAGTTCGTTTGTCGCCCTGTTGCTATACAGGGGTCTTAAGCTTCGTATGTCAAATACTCAGCTGTGTATTTACAGCCACATCTTCCCCAGCAAAATCCTTGCCCTGTCCTGGGCACTGCCGTCTCACTTATTGGCACCACATTCAACACACTTGCTCCAGCCAAATGCTGAGCCTCATCCTGAATTCCTTCCCCTTCCCACATACACTCCATTGGTGTCTTGAGATGCCACTTCTAAAAGGTAACCACAAAACTTGCTGCTACTCACTGTCTCCCCATTTACGATCTGGTCGTGCACACATGCGTCTGTGTACCAGGCTGTGTGTCAAAGGTATTTCTGAGCTGTAGGACTGCAGTCCCAAAAGTCTGGAAGCCACTCGTTGCCTGTCAGGTTACGGTTCCTATCTACATCTTTCATCACATCTTCTGTCATGTCCCTCCCTTTGTTCCTTCAGTTCCTGGAAAGTGTTGTGCTCATTCCCTCCTTGGAGATTTAGTATTTGCTGTTAACTCCACCTGGAACCTTCTTCTTCTTGTCTTTCCCAGGGCTGATTCATTGCCATCCTTCAAGTCTCAGTTTAAATGTCCTATCCTCATCGAGAGGCCTCCCCGACCACACCAGGTACACCATTTTATCCTGGTATTTTCCATGACTACATGCTACGACCCGAATGTTTGTGTCTCTCAAAATTGATTATGTTGAAACCTAACCCCAGTGCAATAGGATTAAGCGTGAGACCTGTAGGAGGTAATTAGGTCTTGAGGGTGGAGCCCTTATGAACAGGATTAGTGCCCTTTTATAAAAGAGGCCCCAGGAAGCTTGTCAGCCCCTTCCTCAATGTGAGGACTCACAGAAGGCATCATCTATGAGGAAGTAGGCCCTCATCAGACATCGGATCTATTGGAACCTTGACCTCAGACTTCCCAGCCTCCAAGAACTGTAAACAATGAATTTTTGTTGTTTATAAGTTGCCCGCCCAGTCTATTTTGTTACAGCAACCCAAATGGACTAGTACACTATCCATATTAACTTTTTCTTTTTTTTTAAATTTATTTATTATAAAGATGTGGGGTACAGTTCAGGGTTAGGTATACAAACATTGAAAATCTATGGGTTTACTTGTTTATCATCAGTTTTTTTATAATTATGTAATTAGTTAAGATGAAGTCATACTAGACTAGATGAGGCCCTTAAACCAGCATGACTAGTGTCCTTATAAGAAGAGACACAGCCGGGCTCGGTGGCTCAGCCTGTCATCCCGCACCTTGGGAGGCTGAGGTGAGTGGACTGTCTGAGCCCGCGGGTTCGAGACCCGCCTGGGCAACTTGGCGAGACCTCATCTCTACAATAAATCAAAAACTAGCCGGGCGTGGTAGCGTGTGCCTGTAGTTCTAGCTACTCGGAAGGCTGAGGCGGAAGGATCGCCGGAGCCCAGCAGGTCGAGGCTGCGGTGGCCGGGAGCGGCCACTGCACTCCAGTCTGGGCGACAGAGTGAGACTCCAACTCAAAAAAAAAAAAAAAAA
>CAUYQG010188645.1:0-11234 GCA_963574415.1 Tarsius wallacei | reverse complement strand
TACAGGCACGCGCTACGACACCTGGCTAATTTTTTGATTTATTGTAGAGATGAGGTCTCGCTTGCCCAGGCGGGTCTCGAACCCGCGGGCTCAGGCAATCCACTCACCTCAGCCTCCCAAGGCGCGGGATTACAGGCTGAGCCACCGAGCCGGCTAGGAAATCTCTTTATAAATGGAACACAGACTTCAGTGGTCACATCCAACAAAGAATACAGACTTTACAAAACAAGTTTAGGAATATCAATAAATAAACAACAACGCACAACAAACAACAACAACACATTCTGACTGACGAGAGGGAAAACTCTCTGATTTCTAGAGTTGCCACATTATTGTATTCAAAATACCCCATTTTCACAAAAAAATCTTGAACCACACAAAGAAAAAAGAAAGTATGGTCTATTCGTAGAAATTTTTAAAAAATGATTAGAAACTGTCCCTGAGGAAGTTCAGACATTCATTGGACTTGTTAGGCAAAGACTTTAAATTAATTATTCTAAATATGCTCAAATAGCCAAAGGAAACCATGGACAAATAAGTAAGCTAGGAGAACTGAGTCTCATCAAATAGAAAATATAATTTAAAAAGTAGACATTATAAAAAGAAACCAAGGAGAAAAGCATAGGAGAAATATTTAGCATAAACCCAAACAGGATATTTTGTTTTTTTTAAGCCTAATGTTAAAAGGTGAGGGGAATGGCACCTAAGACGAAGGTTTTAAGAACAGAGGTGGAGTATTAAGAGAAGTCACACCTGAGAGCTTCAATTTTCTCTGAGTCAAGGTCATCTACTGGGAAGAAAGAATAATCTTTCCAGGTTTGAGGAAAGTTAGAGGAGCACATTTTAATTAAATGGCATTTAATATCTAATTGACATTTAAAGATCATGATTGGAGGTGATGGGACTCTGCATCATTGTGACATTTCCTTGGGCTCATTCATCAACAGTAAAGCAAGATCAGAGAGATCATGTTGCAGAATTTATCCAAAAATCACTTAAATTTATTACCAATAAAATCTTCTAATATTCTTTTGAATTAGGTCTTAGTAGTTTCAGTATTGGGAATGCTGCTCCAAATATTTACATGTTAGGAGAGACTTGCATTGAAAACTTTTCTTACCAGATATTAAAAAACAGAGTCAAATTTGTGTTTCACTTCTAACAACTACAAATAATGATATGGCATGCATTTCTATGGGTAGATTATTTTTTTGACTCTTGTTTTGACCAGCTGTCCTATAACAGCATTTCACAAAACAGATTGTATCAAGCAGTCAGTTCTGGGAATAACTAGGTAATGAAAGGCTGCATGCTGTTTACTCTTTCTTTGGCAGTCACAAATTACATTCATATAGTACTTTATCTAGAGTGCACTTGTCTGATAAATAATTTATTCTAAAGGCGGTTTTTCTCGTATATATTTTCTTACTGCAAAACATTTTGCAAAACAGTGCTCTGTGAAATACCAGTTTGAAAAATTCTTCCTTAGTTATTTATTTTGTTGTGCTGCATTTCATATGTTTTTGCAAACTTCCTTGAAATTTTTGTCATTTGAGGAAACGCAGGGAGACTAGCTGGTGTCTAAATTGAGAGAGGAGGTGATGTCACTTGATTCTCATGGATTCATTCAACCTCCCCCCCCAAACAATATGTCTCCTTCACAATGACAACTTCTCTTTCCCTCACTACTTCGCAAATGGCATTTTCCCCACTTTTATTCTACTGCTTAATGTAGAATATATAAACAAGAAAACACAAATGAACTATAGGTTGAAGGCAGGTTGCCTACTGAATACTAGCTGAAATTAAAAATAAAAACCAAAACACAAACAACAAAAAAGTAATATGTTAGGTCCTATAGAAAGAAAACCCAAATACCACATAAACATAGAAAGTTACAAATATTATCTTTTTCTAAAGGACCACCGTCAGTAATTTCCACTATAAAAAAGATACTTGCACACGTATGTTTATCACAGCCTTGTTCACAATAGCAAGAACATGGAACAAACTGTGCTGCCCATCAAAAGAGGACTGGATTAAAAAAACGTGGTTCATATACACAATGGAATAATACGCAGCCATTAAGAACAAAATCATGAATTTCGCAGCAACCTGGATGGAATTAGAGTTTTTAATACCGAGTGATCTTTCACAGAAACAAAGGTCTGACAACCACATGTTCTCACTCGTAAGTGGTCCTTAAAAAACTACTATAATACTACAACAAAAGGATTGACCGTAGCAGGAACCTATGGGGGGGCGGGAGGCAGGGAGGTGGGATTAACGGTAGTCGATATCTGCCTGGGGAAGGGAGGGGCACCCCTCATCAACAAGATATCTGCACAATGAATATTTGTTTACATAACCCTTAATTGTCACCCCACAATTTTAAAATAAAAAAGTTATCTGCCAGTGAATAAATATTCATTGATGCATATGCTTATTAAAAAATAGAAAAAGTTTATCAAACTATATTTATTCACTAACTTCTCTTTTTCTCCTTAATACATTTTAGTGATTTTTTTCTATCTAATTGTAAGGCATGGTCACCTTATTGTTTTTAAGAGATACATATGATGTCATTGAAGAAAAAAAACCAGAATTAATCTAACCACATGTCTCTTAACTTGGCATACTTGGATGAATATATTTATAGGGTATATTCTCAGTAGGAGAACTCCTAAGTCAAAAAGTATGGACAGAAAGATGATCGGATATCTCCTCGGGCATCAAAAGCAAAAATAGAAAAATGGTGTTACGCTAAACTAAAAAAAGTATGTACAGCAAACAAAAAACTCCACAAAAATAAAAGCTAATAAACAACCCAAAACAATCAAGAGTGAAGAGATCATCTACAAAGCAAGAAAAAACACCATACATCTGATAAGGGATTAATATCTAAAACATGTGAGGAATTCAAACAACTCAAAAGAAGAAAACAAATGACCTGATTTAAATAGGGACAAAGGACTTGAAAAGACATTTCTCAAAAGAAAACGTACAAATGGCCCACAGGTATGTGAAAATTGCTCAGCACAATTAACCATCAGGAAAATGAAAATTAAAACCACAATAAGATAGCATATCATTTCACAGCTGTTAGAATGGCTCTTGTCAAAAAGACAAGAGATAACAAGTGTTGGAGGAGAACATAGAAAAAAGACACAGTTGGTAAGAATATAAATTAGCACAGCCATTGTGAAAAACAATATGGAGATTTTTCAAAAAAATAAAAAATAAAACTACCCTATGACCCAGCAGTTTCACTTCTGGGAATAGATACAAAAAATAAATAAAATCTAAATGTCGTGAGAATACAGTATCTGCATTCCCATGTTCATTGCAGCACTATTCACAAAAGCTAAGATAGGGAATATCAGCCTAAGTGTCTGTCAATGGATGCATGGATGGAGAAAATGTGGAATTAGCACACAATGGAATGCTATTAAATCTTGAAAAATAAAGAAGTCCTGTCACTTGCAATGTCACCGCTGAACCTGAAGGACATTATGCTGAGTGAAATAAGCCAGACACAGAAAGACACATGCCACACGGTCTCATTATATGTGGAATCTTAAAAAGTTGAACTCGTGGAAGCAGATGGTAGAATGGTAGTGGGGGACAGTTTGGGGAGTGGGTGAGTTGTTGTTGTTCAGTGATACAAATTTCAATTAGGTGGGAGGAATGATTTCAAAGATCTGTTGTACATCATGTTGTTTATAGTTAATAACAATTGTTGACAAAAGATGTCAAATTTTGTAAAATATTTAAGATGGTTTATTTTAAGCCAAATGTACATGACCTTAGGCCTGTGATACCCATCCCCAGGATGCCTTGAGAATGTGTGCCCACCATGGTTGAATTGCAGCTTGATTTTATACATTTTAGGAGGATAGAAGCTACAGAAAGTCATAGATCAATACATGCGGGGGGTTTAAATCCTTGGTGCATCTCCAAGGGAGAGCTTGCAAGTTATATGTGATTCAAAGATTTTCTGACTGATGATTAGTTAGCAAGAGTTATGCTCTTATGTAAGCATTTTGAAATCAGAAGAGGAGATATCTTGTTATGATAAGGGGACGGCAAAATTCCAAGTTTCTTAATATGTAGATAAACTCTCACAGGTGACAGACTTCAGAGAGACTAGGTAAGTGTCTTAAAAAATGTCCAGAGTTCAGGAGACCCCAAGAGATGGCTTTACGGTGTCCTAAAATACTTTGATTTTTCTTCTTTATCTGTTATGTGTTGTTATGTCTGAGTCAGGTTGAAAAGTCAACTACATTATTTAGGAGGAGTTAATTTAAAAAGTCTCACCAAGCCCCTTAGAAATTTGGCAAGAAAAACGTTCAGAGTTTAGTCCTCACAATATATTTCATACTATTCTTGAAAATTGCCAAGAGGATAGATTTTATATGTTCTCACAATAAATGATATGTATGTGAGATAATGTATATTTTAATTAGTTTGATTGAACCATTCTGCAATGTACACATATCAGAAAACATCATGCTCCACATCATAAATATATACATGATTTTTTGTCAATTAAAAAAATAACAAAATAAAATAGATGGCAAATTGATTGAAAATTCAATCTTCACTACATGAAAAAAAAGATGATCAAATACATACCTAAAGGTTTGTCCCCATTTATATGCCACTAAAAATATAAAAGAATGCCAATTATTTTTGTCATCGTATTTTTAAGAGGGACATTGTGAAAGATGCACTGCTGAAAGTATCAGGAAAGCAAATCACAAGAGAACTGACTGAATAGACTGGGATGCGCCTGGATGCTGATTCTCATGTAAAAAAAAAAAAAAACGAGTGAAAATTATTCAATTTATGTTAAAGCATAAATGAATTCTAGTCAGTTCTCCTTAATATTCCAAGTGTACTTATACATCAAGAAAAAATTATTTTAACATTTTTTTTCTAGTTCCAGGATTTTAGGTGGTGTCGAAAATTATTAAAAACAGCCAAAATTGAAAAGAACAGCATCAGGATCTTTGGCTCAGAGGATTTGAATCTTTTGTCACTTTCATCTTGTAATAATTCCCTTCCCTCGTCTATTACTCTTTTCCCTCTTTTGAAAGGCAAGCATCCTACAAAAGGTAAAAGAAACTATAGATGATTTATCTTATAGAACAAATTAGTTGACTACTTTGTTCAAACTTTAAAAAAAATTGAAGATTTTTTTTTTAATCAAGTGTGAGTAACTTTAGGCCCATGACACCCACGCCCAGGAGGTTCTGAGAATGTGTACCAACCATGGTTGAATGATAGCATGATTGTGTGTGTGTGTGTGTGTGTGTGTGTAGTGGTGGGAAGTGGGGTGTGCAGAGAGAAAAAGGGATCTCTATTTTGTTTTTTGACTGCTTTAAGAAAGAGACTGATTTGGGGACTAGCATTTTCAGGGACAGAAGACATTATGTAGTCAGGAGGCAGCCTATGGGGGAAAAACAACTGCCTCAATAACGGAGCTGAGCTTCACAGAATGGAATTATGAAAACCAAAGCCAAGCCCACATTTTTATGAATGCATGGTTTCTTCTAGAGCTCATACTACTGCCCAGGCATGCTTGAGCTCTTTCGCTCTCTCTCTCTCTCTCTCTCTGCCATAGTTAAGTGCTTCCGCATAATAACGCATCCCTGAGAGCAAGAGACCAGGAACACCTCTAATTTGTCTCTTCCAAGGCCGAAGGATATGCATATCCCTCTACCCGCTTTTTACTCTACTGATTTCAACTTCAGATCCTCTTTCCACATCCCACTCATATGTGAACATTTGGTTTTAAAGTCCTCAAATTTCTACTACTTTTTCTTTTCCTCACTTCTGGGAAATGGTTCTTCCCCTATTTTATTCATGATATTCAAGTAGGCCATTCCACATACCCAAGTCACTCTACCTCCTTATCATCATTTGATCTGTGTAAAGAGGGCATGTGAACCAAGGTTGCTCAAGCGAAGTTCTTCTCTTTGACATTTTTCAGACTGGACTACTAAGCACATACTTGCATAAAAACGAGGGGAGGGTCCAAAACACTGAAGACTAAACGTTCATCTGAATCATTCAAGTGAACACTGAGTTTCAAAGAAACAAGATTTAGTTTTTCCTTCTGCCACTTCTCAATGGAAAGTGAGGATCTCATTCGAATGATCAAATTAATGTGACAGAAATAAAGAAGTCATTTTTTTCATTGAACATTTGAGCATAACAAAAAAACAGATTTTCAGCTCATAATAGCATTTTATAGTCTAATCATTCTGACTTATGGTGATATGAACATTCTAAATTCTCAAAAGTGGCATTGCAGGTGTCATCATTTCATTCAAAGTATAGGCACAGAAACATTTAGATGTTCTTCCTTAACAAAATTTCAAGTGGTCATAAATACTAGTGAAAATGAAGGAAAGGGAAAAAAACAAAATAAAACAAAAGCCAAGCAACTATCACAAAGTTAGCTTTAGGAAATTCACTTTTGATGGATGATTTTGATTCCAAGTAGAAGGTTATTTTGGAACTTAGATTAAAGTTTATGTTTTTGTTTCCCCTAACTTTTTATTCTTTTAAAATAGTTTAAGATTGAAGTCTTGGAAAATGCTTCCTAGGGTCACAATCTATCCTTGAGGGGGCATCTTCCATGAAGCCATGAGCGTAGGGAACACAATAAAAATCCATCTGTCTCAAGAAAAATGTAATAGGCAGGTACTCTTTAGTGAATGCTATTTGTGGTAACTGATGACCTGGACTGTGAATCTTTTTTTCATAAATCATAGCATAAAGCCTATGACATGATTATCTGTACTGTTAATAAAACTCAAATCTAAATCACATTCGATCTTAATTTTGGCCCCTCTGGACAAGGATAATATAAATGTCATCTTTTACTCGTAGTTTTGCAAAACCCATGGTAGACAGAGGTCAAAATCACTGACTCATAGTTCAGAATTTGAAAGACAAAAACATGCAAAAACACTGAGAATGGACTTTGGAGGTTACATCATCTATAGCATTTCCATAATTGGATTTTTCACTCATAAACTTATTGATGTGTCTGTCCACTTAGTCAACTCAATTTGTTGAACTCCTAGTATATGTTGGGCACTACGCTAGACCCAGCATTAGCACGCTGGCCACCCTCACTCTGATGGTCCTTACCTGGAGTTCCGTCCTCTCTCCTTTCTTCATGTAGTCCTCAATAGTACATTTGAACCAACCTCAATGACTCATGAGATTTATGTTCCAAATCACAAATAGCCAAAAAAAAAAAAGAATTCTTTCTTATTTGTGTTATTTCCTAGAAAGAACTGAAACATTTCTTCTCATAAAGCAAAAGAAAGGAAAACAAAATCAAACCATGGGAGAGACAGATGAATCTATGCAAGGCAAGATTTACTTCTTTATCTAACTCCAGTTACAAAAAATTCTGCTAGAGTGATCGTCTCATTTTTAATTTATAATTTTCTAATTCTTTGTCATTGAGTGATTTCATAAATAAGGTATTTTGACAAAATTTAAGGGAAAAATAACACTTTGATGAGCAACAGCAATTTTTTTTTCTTTACATGATCTTCCCAGGTTTTTTTCTCTATTCTTTCCACATTAAAGCACGAGTGATTGAATTTCTCATATACATTTACGTCCAATGTATTTTTTATCAAATTAGAAGTAACTTAAGTGCCATAGAGAATTTGTGAAGATGATTAATTGCTTTTCATTTCAAAAGCATTGCTTCGGCATTTCATAATCATGGCATGAGTACAGGGTGAGCTTTTTCGATTTACTTGTTTATGCTCAGTTTAAAATACTTCTAATTATTCACTCAGCTTACCAATCATACATTCATTGCTCTTAAATTTCTGCTTGTGTGCTCTGAAACAATAAAAGATGAGAATAAAATAAAGTATCAGCTAGGTTCAATACACAAAGAAGTAATCCAGAAAGATTCTACTTATTATTATGAAATGTCTTATGTTATTAAGGTTAAATTCTCAGCCTGATGCCTCACCAAGTTATAATCCTTCCTGGAAACATATTCAAGTCTCTAAAGAAAGGATAAAAAAAGATGATAATCGTATTGCTTCTTCATTGTCTAAAATTCAAATTTATGAGAAAAGCATAGTGGTAGAAAGAGACTTGGAAAATCATATCATGCAAAAATACAGAGGAAAACTTGTATTTCCAAGAGTAGATAGGGGTTTTTAATGTTAGCTATTAACAGTGCAATATGTAGTCCAACTTTTTCTGGAAGACAGCCACCTTTGAGAGTTAAATTAGACTGACTCTTTCTGAGCATATGCTAATTCTAGACATTACAGGGCGGTGAAGACAGTGTTCGCTCCCTAGTTTTGTGCTTTTGTGGACTCCCTGGTCTGTCCATAACTCCACTGTAGTCACTCTGCATCTTTAGGCTAGGGCTCCTGGTTCTTGAATTTTACAACCTGCCTTCTCCACTCTGATTTCCTAATAAAATAGACAAGTCGAAATATCTTCCTTTTGGCATTATTTGTTATGCTAAATGCATGAATTCAAAAATCCAAACTTTTTGTCATTGTATTACTAATATGCTTCCCTTTGTGGTCAGTCTAAGGTCATGAAATGGGCAAAGTCAGAACATAGACAAAAAACCACCACAACAAAACAAGTCATAAAGCAACCTCTCTGACAAGAGTAGTATTTTCATTTTAAGAGAGGCTTTACAAAGGGGATTTCTTAATTTCAAACCAAGAGTGAATCTAATAACTAGGCAATCCTACTGGTCAAAGGCAGAATGCTTATGAGAAGGAGCAGATCGTATCATATCGTTCTAGACATGTGGCATGTTTTTAGGCCACTGCTTGTTTCATCTATTGCTAAGATTCCTTTGAGTTTCACTTAGCAGCTTCTGTTTTCTCAAAACATTTCTAGAGAAGGGCTATCAGATTTGATTCAGTACTCCCTGTTACTGAAACAAATCAACAACTCCACACTCAACCAAGTAATTACCTGGCTTCCTTTTAATGCTTTCATTACAATGGGGTCAGAACCAAGAGAGTTAGCTTTCCTGTGAAAGCCCCATGCATAACTCTACTCGTGGATGCATGGTCCTGGGTCGCAATGTCTCTCAGTCATTTCTATAAAAAGATGGAGCAGAAGGTCTGTGGGTTGTGATTCATGCTCCTGATAGCAAGATGGGAAAAAAAAAAGGATTGTGGGACCAAACTCCAACCTTTACATCTCCAACGGGAACAAGTAGTCCTGAGACACTTTGGACCCTATCCAGAGTGGCAGCTGTGACTCTCAAAGCTGCCGATTGATGTTGGCAATGAAATTCTTGACAAGATATTTTTCTTCCATATGTTCTGAGAGTGCCCAGGGCATCCGGCTTCCAATGACAATGTAATTTAATGGCTTAAGAGTGTCCTAACCATATTTTCTTCCAGAATCTTCATCTGGGGAGATAAGCACTGTGTGAAATCTGCTTTTGATACTGGCCATTCACTTATTCAAACTATAAATTTCCTAGATCTGTCCCATAGACACAGTTCCACTGGGTCTCTGGTGCTACTGGGTTATTTCATTTTCTTTAACTCTATGACTTAGAGTATTAACTGTCTTTGCAAAAAAATTCTTAACAGTGATGATGAAAGGGAAGACTCCTTTTGAAAGTCTAATTTGCTTATGTTCAACTTTAAGGCAACTTTATTTTTCTCTGTTTTTCTTTGAGTTAAATAAACTTACAACACCATAGCTTATAATGCACTGACCTTTCTTGATATTTAATTGTTTTCTTTCACATTATTCCTTCACATCAAGACTGAGGCCAAGAGAGCAGGATGGAGGAGCAAGGAGAGAGATCACTTTTTCTCCATGCTACCACAAATGTGAATCTTAAATCTGCTCTGTGTCACTTACATTTTCTGTCTCCTGTGTTCTGAGGCTATTTACAAAATTGTTTTTATAGAAATATTGAAGTCACTCTCTAATTTCCCTATCTGTGATAGCAAATTAGACATAAAGGTTTAGCATTTCTACCTGCAAAATTGGCATCAGATCTGATCTCTTTTACCGACTCTTGTAGCCACTACTTTATTTCAGTTGTTCATTATGTTTCCCCTGGCAATATCTCAAGTGAGTAGTTTTTATACTAATGCCCTTCCTTTTGAGATACCTCCTGAGATGTATTTCCCACAGTGTCGACACAGTTAATTTCTCCAAGCTAATGATGTTTGTGTCATTTTCCCATTTAAATATTGATTACCTCTAGCACTAGCATGACAATGCTCTAACCCCTTCCCAGGACATATAAGACACCACTCTTCGGGGGAAGCACATCTTCTAACACATTTACCCACTGTGCTTCTTTCACCATGCACTTATAACCATTTCTAAAATAAGCCATGTAAGCCATGGGCTCTCATATCTTTGTGCCTTTGAGCAAGTTCTTTGTTCATTAGAATGTCTTTGCCTTTTTATCTGACTAATGAATGTGTTTCTTACAAATTCAAGGTAGAGCTCCAAAGCCACCTGTAACTTTTTTCCCATTCACTCTTCCCACTGTGCATACACAATAGTTTGTTAATTCCTGTATTATAGCATACATTCAACTTAATTGTTAGCTGGGAAGGTCTCTAGATTTGATCACTAAGAAAGGTTTCTCTGGAATGCATCACGCCATTGAAAATGTCAAGTTCTAATCCGGGAGATAAGATTAATGTGTGTTAGATATTATACCAACATCAAAACAATGACATGTTCATAATATATCAGTAATACAACAGAAAATAATGCTATGACTGTTAGAAGAGTAAAAGACTAGATAGGATTGATGGGAAAATTTTTATGGATGAGTTGGAAATGATTGAATAGAATTATAATACATTTCCTATGACTTGAGGTTATACATATGTATTGAATCCAAAACAAAGAGAAAACAGTAGATTAAATGACAGAGTCCAATAAAAATAGCTAAGGAATTCATACTTTAAATATTTCTATTTGCTGTATACACACTCCAGGGAATAATATAATATAAAGCATAAAACATAACTAAGCTCAAAATTAAATTGTATATCATTCTGTACCAGAAATCAGAAAGAAATGTGAATTACTTGGCAGTGCAAGATTAGAAACTGTTGGTTTGCTGGACTCTGTGTCAGAGCAAACAAATATACATAGCATAATATAAAGAAAACTTGTTCACATACACAGAATATTCTTTTTTTTTTTTTTTTTGAGTTGGAGTCTCA
>CAUYQG010188644.1:0-30388 GCA_963574415.1 Tarsius wallacei | reverse complement strand
GCAGCTGGAACAACAGGTTGTGCGCTACCATGCCTGGCTAATTTTTTGATTTGTTGTAGAGATGAGGTCTCACCAAGTTGCCCAGGCGGGTCTCAAACTCGCGGGCTCAGGCAATCCACTCACCTCAGCCTCCCAAGGCGCGGGATTACAGGCTGAGCCACCGAGCCCGGCTCATTTGACTCTTTTAAAAAATTAACTAGCACATTTTTTAATTGAAAAATAAAATGATGAATCCCGGTATTGGAGTAGGAGGGAGATATTCTAATATAAAAACAAACAAACAAAAAAAACCCAGCATTCCTTTTTTTAAAAAAAGTGCATGCATGTGTATATATGTATGTATTTATGTACGTACGAGTACAAACATGAAAAATAACCTGGAAGTTAATGTGACAGTATATTAGCTGTAGCAAATTTGGGTAGTTGAAATTTCACTTTCTTCTTGTATAATATATTGTCATTGAAGTTTTAAAAAATAAAGTTAGATCTCACAAAGACAAAAAAGAAAACTAAAAAGTGCAGGCATCCCGAGGGTGACTATAAACAACAGCAGCAATGACTTGACATGTGTATCCTTTTACACGCCCACACTGCACATGCACATACACGTTCATTTTTATATGTTGACAAAGGTGGAAGCATGCTATTTATATACGTTGTTCTGCTCCTCGGGTTTTGCTTTGCTTTTGTTGTTTTGTTTAACTGTATATCTCGAAAGCTTTCCTATCTTACATTCTTAAAGAAAGTCTGTGAACCTCCCTCACCGCCACCCCTTCAAACAGAATTAAGCACATTGGATATCATATTGCTAGGCATTCTTTTCTTTTTGTTATCCTCCTTGGCTTTGGTGTGTACAAACCTGGCTCCTAGTGGTAGTTTAGAAATCAACTCACTTCCTTTGGGCTCAGATTATTTTTAGGGGAGTGACCTTTGTTGAATGTTCACAGTACAGTTGACCTGTAGTTACTTTGCCTTCCTCATCTTACAGTGCTATAGGGAATTGCTTGCTTATTGTCATTAACACTATAACAATACATGAATAATGCTCACTTTGGTAATCTTGTAGTTTTTTTTAAATTCAGGTTGGGCTCCCTCTTATTTTTTAAACTTTTGATTATGGAAGTTTTAAGTGATTACAAAATAGAATATTGCAATAAGTCCCCATTTACCTGTTGTCCAGCTTCAGTAATTGACAGCTGAACGTTAGTCTGACTGTGTTTACTCCCTGGCCACTTCCATGTTTGCTTTAAAGCCAATTTCAGAGGTATCATTTCTTTCATATTTCATGTTTTTATTATGTTAGCTCCAAAAGATAAGGAAAATCTTTTCACATAATCACAATACCTTTATGAAACAAACAAACAAAAAGTAATTCCTTAATTTGATCAACTAGTCTATCAGTGTTTGAATTTCCAGTGCCATAATTTTTTAAAAAAATTTGTGAGAATCAGAGGAAATAAGTTCCACATATAAGTTATTATAACTTTTATTTTCTTTTGCTCCATAGATACCCTTTCCGGTTCTCTTGGCTTTTTTTATTTGTCAACAAAACTGGATTGTTTGTCCTGTAGAGCTGCCATTATTGGTCTTTTCTTCTTCTTCTTAATTAATTAATTAATTATTTAATTTTTAAAGATGGTGTCTCATTCTGTTGCCCAGACTGGAGTGTGGTGGCTTGATCATAGCTCACTGCAGCCTCGAACTCCTGGTCTGAAGCGGCCCTCCTGCCTCATCCTCCAGAGTAGCTGGGACTACAAGCATGTGCCACTCTGCTCTGATAATTTTTAATTTTTTTTTTTCTTTGATAGAGATGGGGTCTCTCTGTGTTGCCCAGGCTGGTCTTGAATTCCTGGCCTCAAGTGATCCTGCTACTTTGGCTTCCTAAAGTACTAGGATTATAAATGCAAGCCACCATACCCAACCCTATTGATCTGTTTATTTTAAATGTTCAAATATATAAAAGTTTCATTAAACATTTTTATCTTATTTTAGATTCAAGGGTTACAAGTACATGGTATTTGTTACATGAATGTACTGTGTAGTGGTGGGGACTGGGCTTCAGGTGATCCATTTCCTAGATAGTGAACATTATATCCAGAAGGTAACTTCTGAACCCTAATTTCATGCTCCACCTACCCCCTTTTAATGTTCCCAGTGTCTGTTATTTCCATCTTTGTGGCCATCTAGCTCCCAGATATAAGTAAGAACATGCAATGTTTGGTTTTCTCTTTCTGTAGTTCACTTAGGATGATGTTCTCCAGCTCCATTTATGTTGCTGCAAAGGACACGATTTCATTCTTTTTTATGACTGAGTAGTATTCCATAATGTACATATATCACATTTCCTTTATACTGACAGTCGTTGATAGGCACTTAAGTTAATTCCATGATTTTGCTATTGTGAATAGTGTTGCAATGAACAGACCAGTGCAGCTATCTTTTTTAATGTGATGATTTATTTTCCTTTGGGTAGATATCTAGTGGTGAGATTGCTGGGTAAAATGGTAGTTCGAACTATTTCTAGTTCTTAGAGAGATCTCCATACTGTTTTCCATAGAGGTTAAACTAGTTTACAATCCTACCAACAGTGTATGAGCGTTCCCTTTTCTCTGCATCCACACCAATATCTCTTGTTTTTTGACTTCTTAATGAGAGCCATTTGACTGGTGTAAGATGATATCTCATTGTGGTTGTAATTTACATTTCTGTGATGATTAGTGATGCTGAGCCTTTTTTTCCCATATATTTATGGGCTGCTTGTGTGTCTTCTTTTGAGAAGATTTTATTCATGTCATTTTTAACTGACTGTTTTTAAGTTTTTAGATATTCTTTTGATATCATCAGAATATATTTGAATGTGCATTTGTTGCCCAACAATATATCTCTGTTTATGGGTTTGACTTGTATGGTTTACTAATTAAACACATGCTTGTAGATTCGAAATATGGGGTGTCCTTTTAGATAAAAACTCACAAGAAAAGATCATTCAAAATTAGTAAAATTACAGACAGCTTTAAGAGATGCTGTTTTAGTTTGCTTGTGTTGCTGTAACAATACAAGAGACTTGGTAATTTATAAAGCACAGAAATTTGTTTTTCACAATTCTAGAGTTTGGGAATCCAAGACCAGTGCCAGCATCTAGTGATTGTATTCTTGCTGTGTCCTCATAGGGAGGTTGACAGAAGGTCAAGAAAAGGATGAACTCTGTGTTCTCACATGGCAGAAGAGCAGAAGGGAGCAGACCCACTCGCACAGGCCCTTTTAATGTTGACATTAATCTGTTCATAAAGGTGGAGCTCCCATGACCTGGATAACTCTCATTAGGCCCAGCCTCCCAATGCTGTTGCATTTTGGAGGGGACAGAAACGTTCAAACCACAGCAAGTGCCCATACCTGTACAATAGGTAATGGGTATATTGTGTCTGCTGAATTTGTGGTAGGGGCTCAAGGAAGGAAAATTCTTGTTTCATATTTAATTAGAATGTAGTCAGCTGTTAATATCACATGGAGAGAGACCTTTTCAAATTCTCTATGATGTGAGCATAGAGTTTAAGTTTTCCATTGATAAGAATCTTGTTGAAGGGATGCTGTGTATCAGCTAGGAAGCTAAGGCCTTGAACCACAATATCCAAAGCCCAGAAGGAGCCCACATGTTTCTCTTGTTGACATAAGTTTCCTTCCTAATTGAATTATCAGAAGCTTTGTGAACTAGAGTCACGTGCATTCAGGACCTGATTATAACTGAATTATGTACCAAATTTCAGTTTTAAATCTGTGGTTTGGTGCCCAGATCATATTTGTCTTTAGTAATAATAAGTCATATCTGATAAGGTTTACAGCCTAGCCCACAAATGCACTGTTGCTCTGGACACAACAGCACTGTTACCAGGGGTTATGTTAACAGGATGAGCTCTACATTACCAGGTGTAATACACCTGACTTTAACTGGTAATGTAGAGCTCATCCTGTTAACATAACCCCTGGTAACAGTGCTGCTGTGTCCAGAGCAACAGTGTACTTAGTATTTCAACTCAAAATACTAGATAAGTGCTCTTAAGCCATGGGAGCCTGGACTGGGTATTTCAAAGCCCTTGGCCTGCTAGTCAGAAGTCACCTACACTTGTCACCTTTCCTAGCATCTGATGGGGAAGTGAGGGCTTCCTGAAAGAAGAAGTTTCCTTAGTGAATGTACCAAACCTGTGAGGGGAGGGTGGGGCTGGATAGCCACAGGCTAGAGGGGCCAACACGGTAGTGATAAATCCCGCACTGGGACTTGAAGGTCCCAAGTCTTATCTGTTTGCTGGGTCTGTAGTAGAGAATGGAAATAGCAGAGTATTATTTACCTCAAACTGTCATTTCATTCATTTAGAGTTCTAGAAGAAATGCAGTTGCAGTCTTCCTTTTCCAACCTTCTATACCTTTAAATACTTCTCTTCTTAGTCAGAAGGGTTTTGGACAATTATGTCCATCCCCTTTTTCCTTCTACTCTCACACTGCTAATCTTCATCCTCTCCTTTTTCACTTTTTAAAGAATAGGAATTTATTTGTATGCGTAGTAGTTTGAGATCACAGAATGTGATGGAGCATTATAGTACTGTTTTGATAAAGAGGCTGTGTATTGTGCTTGTTGTTATATTTCCCCACAGAGAATTACTGATTCTGAAAAGAACTGCAAAGGAAGAGGACATTGTTTGGGGTAAAATGATGAAGGGGTATACATGTGGCAAATTAATGGGACAGTTTTTAATATTAACTGTAGGATAAATATCTGGTAGGCAGTGCTGTTTATCTCATGGCTCCTAGAGAAAGGATGCGAGAGATGCTATGCAGAGCATTGACTTGGCTAAAAAATGTAGCTACTAAATTACAGCTTAATGATGTAGAAAGTCTGAAAGAACGGTCGGTATTGTGTGTTTCTGTATGGCTTGGTCTGCGTTACTAGAGTTGGTGTGACATTTCTGTTGCTCAAATCCTCTGCCCCAGTCCAGTAGATCGACCTTTTCTCAGACTGTGTCTCCTTTCAGTGGAACCAGGAATCAGAAATACCTAAATAGGATTTGTCCCAACCCATAGTAGAGTTCTTATGATGCCTGGCATGCTTCATGTGCATGATGTTTCCTGAGGATGAGTAAATCATGGTTCCAGGGTTCAGAAGTGAGGAGGAGGCTTTTCTGAGGAAGGCCCAGGGAAGGCGGGCGACTCAGTGGGTGAGGCTGCCAGAGTTCTGTATGTGCAGTTACTTAGTTTCTGTATTTTTACCCTAGGTACTAGCAACACTAAGCTAAGTACCCCTTCCCCCACTTTTTTTTTCCAAAAAGAGAACCTTTTGAAATTTATTATAAGGAAGAATAGATGTATTATTTGCTGACAAGAGGTGGAGCAAGAACCAGGCTGAAAAACCGGAGTGTGCCCATGGGTTTTTGTTTTGTTTTAAGTCTTTGAGATCTGCAACTCCTGGGTCTCTCCTAACCATCTGTAAATCTGCATCCTTAGCCCCAAATTCAGGCAGGGGTGTGTGTATGTGTATGTGTGTGTGTGTGTGTGTGTGTGTGTGTGTGTGTGTGTACATGTGCATGCATGGGGGTACACACATGGATGTGTACATGTGTGAATCCATTACTGGGTTAGTAGCCCAAGTCAGTGGACTCTGGTGTGTAGCCTTCAGGGTAAGAACACTCTGTCTTCATATTCCTTTCTTTCCCACCGTAGTTACCATGACTGTGTCCTATTTACTACATCAGAAATCATCAAATGGGAAGAGGAAGCCAGTGTTGATATACTCTAATAATATCTAACCCATGATGGGCACCATATTTTGTTGTTATCATTAGAAAACTGTATTATTGGAAATATGTATTAAAAAAAACTTGGCAATTCTCAGCATCTTTATAACAATAGTTTTTTATGTTTAAATAGTTCTTGTATTTTCAAGCATTTAATTTTCAGCTGGAAAATTATTTTCTAGTTGAGAGCTGACATTAATAATAATTATTAGATCTATTTTTGGTATAATGCTTATTATGGGTATATGCTTTGGCTTTGTATTTTAGAAGTATAGTTTAATTGGACATTCTTAGCCGTGAAGTGCACATTGAACTTTTCCTCCCTTATCTTCCTCAGTATCCACTAGCATCAGCAGCTCCTTTGATAAGGCAGACAGATGCTGCTGCTGCTGCTGCCCCTGGTACTTGATAAAACATCGCTTCCAAGAGCTGGCTGATAAGACTTTTCACCCTAGATAACTTGCATTTTATACAATTTTGAATCTTAACCTGATAAAATCTGTAATTTGGAGAACATTGGTTTTCAAAG
Organism: Tarsius wallacei; assembly: GCA_963574415.1. NCBI lineage: Eukaryota > Metazoa > Chordata > Mammalia > Primates > Tarsiidae > Tarsius > Tarsius wallacei. The sequence goes on along the minus strand of CAUYQG010188644.1, from coordinate 24,076 downwards.
TTGTCTGGCTGTTGGAATCACCTGGGAAACTTTTTAAAAATCAGATTTAATTGGTATAGGGTATTGCCTCAGTATCAAGATTTTTAAATGGCTGTAATATTAAATGACTCAAATATGCAGCAAAGGTAGGATTCTGCTGTTTTAGGGAATGCATAAAGAATCATCAATCGAGGATCTGGAAGGGTGGTGCTGATGAAGTCATCCCAGGGCTAAAATGTCCTTCCTAAGAAGGAGCTAATGAACTTTGGGCTCATTCCCTCACCTGGGCTTCTGTGGGCCCTGAAACAGTGTGAGGTTTTGGGAAGGAGACTTTGGGAGTTTGCTTTGCTTTTACTTCTTAGGAAATGTGTGCTCAATCATAAAAACCAGGGTTTTCCTAGAATCCTCTAGGAGTAAAAAAAAAAAAATTTAACGGAGGGGGAGATCTTCCTTTCCCCACTATTGTGGAAGTGCAGTTTTAGCACAGTGACCTCACACAATTCTTAGCTCAGCTGATCAAGGCTGTCAAGTGAAACCAGATAATTGATTTATATAGTTTGAATAAATAAACTGGTATGTTATTAAGATAAAAATAATTTAGTAGTCCTTAATAGCTCAGTGTAACATTAGTTGTGTATATACATTTTGTTATTTTCATGGTCATTTTTGATATCAAGATGAATTTCTTAAAGATGAAACATAGCATTTAGTTGGTCCATGATTTGAAAAGCATAATGGGCCTTATATCTACTTTTCTCTTTGAACTGTTTCAGGTTTTTCTCAGTTTCACAATGAAAACATGCTTTCTGAAAAAGATAAATGAACAATTTTGCAAAGGGCAGGCCATAAAGTATAGCAAGAATAGACATTTCACATTTAAGATTTTATTATAGAATGTTTTGTACCTAATTGTCTCTGCTATTCCATGGCTCATTATTATGCTAGGATAGTCATTGTTCATATCCATTTAACCTTTATCTCTGCCCTACTTCATCTATAACCACTCTGGATCTTTTGGAAACCCTTGGACCATTCCCTAGAAATTGATCACAGCCTGTGGCTCCATCTCTGAACCCTCCAGCTCCCAGTTTCCCTTCTGTTCAGCATCTGCTCTTGGTACCTGTATCTCCTTTCCCATTTTTTTCTAGCCTCTACCTACCCTGCACATTTATTTGTTCAGTCACATGAGCTACTTTCTAGCACCTCGTCTTATTGAATTCTTTGTCCTTCCTCCTGGAAAAATCCAAATCTGGCATCCCTTCTCCACTTCATCCAAGTTTCCAAGCTATGCTAGAATAAATGATACCGCTGTGTAGATTGGAACCTCCAGAAAGGCATAGGTTTCCATGTTCACAGATCCCTAATACTGTTCAGCAGTGCTTTTATTTGTCCTTAAAATTCGTCAGCCCTTACATTCCCATCAATAACTTTGCTTTATTTGTGCCTCTGTCTATGACTTCTTTCGCACACACCAAACTGCTTTTTCTTTGTAGATAACCATACCTCTTACCTCAATATGATGGAACTTGGATATGAAATGCCTCAAATTCGTCCTTTCCACTAGCATCTCCTCCTGGACTCTTGATGCTGTCTTTCACACACACCAGAACCTTGTACCTCCACATCTCCAATTCCTCTCCTATCTTCACTTTTCTTTATTGGTTCCTTCCCTTGGGCCTGTAAACATCCTGGAAGAACAAACAAACCAAGCAATCTTTTCTTGACCCTGTGTTTGTCTCTCTGGTCTCCCAATTCACTCTCTTCTTGAAGGCAGAATGAAACTCATTATGGTAGATGCATATTTAACTGTCACAGTTAAAGGCCCTGGTCCTTCCGATAGCTTGCAGAGACTGTAAAGTCAAACTGGAGAAGTTTTCTTTGAACAGTGTGCAGGAATTTTAGTTAAATTGCTTTCTTTTTTTTTTTTGAGTTGGAGTCTCACTCTGTCGCCCAGACTGGAGTACAGTGGCTGCTCCCGGCCACCGCAACCTCGACCTGCTGGGCTCCAGTGATCCTTCCGCTCAGCCTTCCAAGTAGTTGGAACTACAGGTGCATGCTATTACGCCTGGCTAATTTTTTAAAATTTATTGTAGAGATGAGGTCTTGCCTAGTTGCCCAGGCGGGTCTCGAACCCACGGGCTCAGGCAATCCACTTTAGCATTAGTAAGAGGCTGGGATGGTGGGGGGGAAGGGAAGCCCATTTAATACTTTAAAATAGTAGAAATAAAGTCAGCTTTCATTAAAAAAAAAAAAAAAAAACTCAATGTTTTGAAAGAAAGTTCCATGTTATTCCTTCTCTCCCTTTCTGATGTCCTGTCACTTCCTTAGCGCACGGCCCATGGCCCTCAGCCCTCCAGCCTCCCCAGTCCCCTGCATGCTTTAGTGGGCAGCACCAGTGTCCTCTTGATCACTCAATCCATTGCACGCTTTTTTGGTCCTTATCATTTGTATTATTTACTGATTGGACATTGAAATACTGTTCCCTTGAGACTTCTGTGGCCAAAATCCTTTCTGTTCTCCTAATTATTTTCATTCTTTTTTTTTTCCCCCTCTTTCTTGGATTTCTTTTCTTCTACTTGCTGCTTTTGAGTTGGACCTACTTCCCATTCCACCAGTGATTGTTAACTGGAGAGTGGATGACTTATAAAACCCATTGGTTAAAGCTTTTAAAATTTATGCAATCTGGGGCTCCATTTTGAAGTGTCTGTTTCAGTAAGTCCTTCTAAAAACCTGAAATACAATGGCTCTTTAATATTCTGTCATATGAAGTTATATAACTTATTTAACCATTTCTCAAATATTTATTCATTCAACAGTCATTGGGCACCTATGATCCCACGTGCTATTGATTGCTTAGTTTTTGTCTGTCATGAAAAGCCCTGATACATAGCATTTGTTATGCTTCTTTCATAGTCTTAGTATAGACTGAATTGCTCTATTAAAATGTGATACATATACATGATGAAATATTATGCAGCCATAAAGAAGAATAAAATCATGGACTTCGCAGAAAATTGGATGGAGTTGGAGACCATCATACTGACTGAACGATCACAGAAACAAAGATCTGAATACTACATATTCTCACTCATAAGTGGGCCTTGAACATGAGTCACATTAGCACAAGGGAGGGATCGGAAGTCACTGGTGCTAGGGAAGGGAGAGAGAGGAGAGTAGGGGGGATGTGACAACACAAAGTGTACCTGGCTCATTACCAGGGGGGAGTGAGGGCCAGTTAGAACCCCAGACTTCACCAATGTATAGTCTACTTATAGTCTTCTTTTGAGCCTGCCACCCAGATGGTGAGTATAGTACCCAATGGGTGGTTTTTCAACTCTTACTCCCCCCTCCCCCCGCTTTTTAGGATCTCCGATCATTCTTATGCACGTGTATACCCAGTGTTTTGCTTATATGTGAGAATACTTGGTATTCAGTTTTCTGTTTCTGTGATAATTCACTTAGAATGGTGGCCTCCAACCACTTTCATGTTGCTGGAAAGGACATGATTTTGTTCTTTTCTATATGACCAGCATTTAAAAAAAAGATAAATTTAGCATATTGTTAGGGTCTATTTTTATTTAATTTAAATAATACTTATTTTTTATATTAAAATATTCACTATGAGTAATTTAATAATTGATGGAAACATAAATGATAAAATGAAAATCATTTGTTGGTGTACTGCCCTCAGATACCTATTACATTTTGACCTTCTTCATAGACCTATGTATGAGTATATATGATTGTGTTGTGTTTCTGCTTATACATACATACACAAACATCTTCATGGTAGCAGTTCAAACATCTTATTATTTTACATATAAAATTTCCCCGAAGTTATTGTTAATGTAAATGCTAAAGTAATATTAACAATAGCAATTCATTTATTAGACAGCTGTGTGCCAAGGGTCTAGTAATCTGACATCTGCGCACTCTGTTGAGTAAGATAGAATTTAATGAGGAAAGCAGACAAACGGGCTCTCGGAATTTCCTGGGAGGAATGCTGCTCAAGGGAGAGAAGAGTGTGTGTGGCATGGGTAGGGGCTAGAGACAAGGTCTGGGGATAGGTGGATAGTGAGGGAGACTCCCTAAAAGAGCTGCAAGAGAGCAGACAACATTGGCTCATTTCTTTGTTTATGTATTTAAATATCGTTTCCTAGTCAATATTAGGAGATTTCTAAGCACTAAAGATAGACATGGTTTTATCAAGACACTTGGAACACTAAATTACCTTGTCCCCCTTCTTTGTCCTATTGTTGTAACAAATGATAACTTACTTCTGAATATTGAAATAGCTTTGCCTTCCTATTTTCTGTGCTATTTCTATGCTTCTTGGGATAGATTGTTGGCTGGGATTGGTGGCTCAGCCTGTAATCCCAGCACTTTGGGAGGCTGAGGCGAGTGAATTGCCAGAGCCTATGGGTTCAAGACCAGCTCAGGCAACTTGGCAAGACCTCGTAAATACAATAAATCAAAAATTAGCTGGGCATGGTAGCACACGCCTGTAGTTCCAGCTACTTGGAAGACAGAGGCGGAAGGATCACCTGAGCCCAGCAGGTCGATGCTGGGATGGCCATGAGTGTGTCATTGTACTCCAGTCTGGGTGACAGAGTGAGACTCCAACTCAAAAAAAAAAAAAAAAAGGAGAGACTAATAGATTGTTAAATTCATAGTCATATGAGACTTGTCTATAGTGTTGGTTTTTCTTTCCCTTAGGTCAGCTTTTGATATTAAGATCATGTCAGCTTTATAAAATTATTTAGAACACCCTCTGTGTTTTCCTGCACTCTGGAAAGGGTTTAGCATATGCTTTATTCCTTAAAATTTGGAAAAACTTGATAGTAAAACTTTCTGGGCCAGGAATGTTTAAAAAAGAATTTTATGTCACTCTGTGGTAAGTTTCTCCATTTTATCAGTGCTGGTTATTCTGGTTCAGTTTTCTTCTTCCTGGATCAAGCTAGGTAATTGTATATTTTTCTAGTTCATCATGATTTTCAAGTTCATTAGCACAGAGTTGAGTCTGATTTTTTTTTCTCACTTTTAACAGGCATTGGTTCTTCGCTTGAAAATATTTCTAGTCTAAGCTGTTACTATCAGCATTATGGTAGCATGTTGTCTTCTTCAAAGACAGATAAGTCCAGGTGTATTTGAGATGGATCTTGTAGATTAAAATGGGTTGTGTAAAGGTAGGTTTACTTAGTTTACCTAGTAATGAAGCCTGGGAATAATCTTCATTTAGGAGAGCATGCATAAATGATTGTGTATACAAGATACAATTTTTACATTATGCCATTGTCATACATTTAGTGTTATTGAAATAGCTCTAGCATTTCACAGTAAGAGTGAGGAACTTGTATTGACATAATTAGAGGAAGTAGGAATTATGCTTTATTCAGTAGCAAAAAATAATACAGTCACATATGGTGATCTTTTTTTAATCAGATGGTACCTCCTTCAGTAAACAGAGGTGCCTTTTACAGTTCATTAGGATCTACTTCATACAATTTTACCAATTTGTGTTTTTAAGGCTAAATGAAGAGGGAGGCTCTGTGGGTGCTAGATGAGAGAATATATGGTGCCTAGCATAGCAGCAAGAGAGAAGCATGAGCTAACGGAATTAAGAAATGATTGAAACCTTTCATAGATCGAGTGGAATAATAGTTGACTAGGATGCTTTCAGTGTACTGATACAGTTTCCCAAATGCTGAAATCATTTGTAATGTTAAAGATGATAGAATGGTAGATTCTTTATTGAAACTACCCAGTGTCAGTTTTCAGTTTGTATATAGGTGCTCTTTTTTCTCTTCAGAGTGCATCGATGCTTCCCATTGACACTTACGTTAATACCAGTGTTTATATGACCAGTAAACCACTCAGTTCTATCTTATTGCCATTATTACTAATGATGACAAGATATATAGCTATAGAGAAATGGGGTTCTACACACAAGGCTTAGTGTTGGTGCAGAGACGGGATTGATGGGCTCTGAATGAGGGTGTTAGGAAGGTTTCTGGAGAAGCCACATCTTGAAAGGATGCCGGGCAGAGAAGGGATGATGTGGGAGGAGCTTTCAGGCAAGAGGACAGAGCAACTAATTGTTAAGTCCTAGGGGTCTGATAGAGCCTGGTAATCCTGAAGAGAAAATGGGAATGAGGAAGGGCAGAGGAGTAACTAGGTCACACAGGACCATATTAACCATACAGGAAAGTTCGGACTTTATTTACCATAGATTGATATTAAAATGGTTGATTAAAGGATATGATAAACTAGGAGGCCCTCTAGGAGAGCCATTCTGTTTTCTCTGGCCCTGTAGCTCTTCCCATTGTGCAGGCATTCAGTACAGTGAAAATACACAGCATTCATTGAACCAAGTCCTAACAATTTAATGGGCTGATCCTCAAGCTTGTGATGTACTAGATTCTGAGGCTCTTTAGGAATGGCACTGAGGCCTCTGATGGTGAGGGAGACCCCCACACTTTAGCATAGGATGAAAATCAGAGAGCAGGGGACTTACCGGGCATCCTTATTTTGAAGATCATTTAATTTTTGTAAATGATTGTTTTTAATTATCCAGTCTTTTTAAAAAAACCTAAAAAAATGTTTTATAAGGACTCCAGGCCTTTTCTTTTGGCTCAGTGGTTTCACATTATGTTTCACAAATAAAGAGACTTTTAAAATAATTACGTTTGAACGATGAAAATGAAATATATTTTGCATTGTTTTGTTGTAAAACATTTTTAAATGAAATTATGTAAGGTATTATACAAGATTGTTCTTAGCTTTTATTATTAACAGTTTGTGTTTTAAAGAAGAAAAAAACCTGTGTCTCATAAAAAGTACAACTTTTTAATAGTTGCAAAATGATGGCCTAAACTATTAGTTCCTCCTTTCCTAGTCCATTGCTTGTTTAGATACTGGCCTTCTGGGTCTTAGAGAAGATTATGGACCCATTCGTGTGCTGATGACATCTTTTCCAGGTGTCAACTCTTCCAAGTATATTTAGTAATAATGGAATGAATTAGGATTGCAGCTCAATTTAAATATAGTAAGAACTCATTATAGTAAAAATGCACTGCTAACTTTAGACTTACTGACAAGATATGAATGTCCATTTTGTTTGCATATCTTTTTTTATTTTTAGATTACAGCAACAGAGAAACTATTATTTTTCTGAATGTGTAGTTCTTCGTGAAATTATTAATCCAGGTCCCAATGATAATGGGGAGGGCACGTTGGGGGCTGTCTCAGAATCTAAGACCCATCCTTCCTTCCCCTTTGTTCCCCTGCCTCTATTTAAGACTTTATGAAGAGAGATGTGATTGACGGAAAGTGTTACCCTTGGTAAAGGTGTGGTAAAAAGGGTGTTTTAAGAATTGCTCCTTATATTAGTGAGTCTCAAGATGCAGATTTGCAATCCAGCAATAAGTCCTGAAATTAGTTGATCAGGGGGCAGCATTTTTCATTTTTAATAAGAAAGGATAGAAAGTAGAGCATTGGTAAGTTTCTTTCTGAATTATGTATATGTATGATATGTGTACACATGTGATATGGTTGGAATGTAAAAGTAAAACTTAATTGCTCTGAGTCACAGTGAAGAAAATGATAAATATTGCTTTAAATATTAGTAAACTGTCTTCTATAATCCAATTAAGAGAATGTAGTAAATGACTACTTTCTCTGCGGTTTTGGAGAGTGTTTTTTAAAGTAACATCATGTTCACAGTCAGGTGTGGTGACTCATGCCTGTAATCCCAGCACTTTGGGAGGCCAAAAGCAGGAGCGTAGGAGTTTGAGACGAGCCTAGGCAACATGAGACCTCATCTCTACAAAAAATAAAACAAACAAACAAACAAAAACATCGTATTTACCCAGGAGAATTCTAAAATACAGATTAAATGTAAACAGAATTTTTTACAAAATTGAAGAAAAAGTTTTTATGATGATTGTTATAAGCTATCTAATTGAAGATTGTGTTTGCCTGTTGAACTGGAGCTATAGATTAAAGAATTTGAGTAGATGCTTATTATATCTAATGTAGTAGATGTCCTAGGTTAGTAGTCCAAATATATATATTGTTATTAAGACAAAAAAGTAACTTAATTTAAAATTTTAAAAACAAAGACTAGTATTTTGAAAGCAAATGTAAACTGAGGTCATTTTTGTAAGAGTTTTGTTGTGTTGAAGTGCAACTTTCTGCTTTGGTGACAGAAAGTCACCAAACCTCAATATACTAAATAGCAGCTATTTTGTGAGTTTTTGTTAGAGCATGAGTTTTTGTTACTTTGAGCCACAACTGATTATATTAACAAAAAGTTGTTTTTATTATGTAATGCCAGATCATGTGTGTGTGCATAAACTATTAAGTACAGCCATTGCTACTGTGGATATATATAATATATGCATATATGTTATTTATGATTCTTAAGTTAGGGTGAATTGCTGGTATAGAAATAATAGTGCTTTGGTAATAAAATTCCTTTTATATGTTTCTCAAGGACTATATATTTAACTTATGTAAACTATTTACAGTTTGAATATCTACAGTGTAGTGTATTTTATTTTTCAAAAGTGGGTGGGCCTTAACCTTTTGTTACTTATACTGTATTAATGTAGATTTCATGCATGCATTTGATGTTTTCCTCTTTGAAGTAAAATTACTGCTGAATGCAAGATCCAGTTTCTGCATTTAATGTGTGTTTTTTGCTTTTTTTCAGGACCATTTTCAATTTCAATTGTCTTTTTATGAAAAATAACTAGAGTTTATGAATCAGAAAAATTGTCTTACTCTAAAAATTATCTACTCTTCTCAAATTGTGTCCTGGATCTGATAACTAGCAGGAAGCAAATAGGACACTGCTGTGGAGGATACATTGATCAGAATGAAAGTTAGGTTATTTTTGGCTGTTGCTGAGATATAGTGTCTCATATTTCAAACTAACCTGCTTCCTTTGTTTTGGGGCTTGCACTCTGCCCTGGCAGGTTGGTTGGATCGATACACAATTGAAGGACGTTTGATCAGTAAATAAAAAGTTCTCTGAATTTCTGGCTTTGCTGGCGAGATGAGGAAAGAATCAGGTAGACCAGAGTTTGAGGGCCCATGGTAGGGTGCGTATCTTTTATTTATTTGAGATAGGATGCCATATTGGAGGTTACATGGCCAGTTAGTAGTGGTCAGGTTAAGCATTAGAGACCGTTTCTGAGGCAGATGGTGTATGTTGGAAACAGAGGCTAATTATCTATTTGGCTGAAGGAACAGGATTTTAAAAACATTTATCTAAACTGTGCTTTCATAGTTGGGATATCTGAAATGTTATATGCTTATTGATACTCTATTCAGTTCAGTACAAAATAATACTCTGGAATTTTTGTACCTTTTACCATCTTAATAAGTGTCTAAGCCAATGTGTTAAATTTGTAACTGATTACTGCCATAATCATAAAATATGTATGAGGAGGAACCCCAATAAAAAGAAATTTTTTAATAAAAAATTGTGTATTCTTACATGCTTAAAGTTTCGTCACCTTCAAAGTATTCTTCATTTGATGCAATACACCTATCGAGACACTTTTTCCATGCTCAAAACAGTTTTTGAACTTGGCAATTTTGATGTCTTTTAGTGTGTTTTTTGTTTCACCTCTTCGGCATAAGCAAAATGTTTCCCTGTGAGGACTTTTTTCATCTGGGGAAACAAAAACAAAGTCGCTTGGAGGAAAATCAGGTGAATAGGGAGGGTGGGGCATGGGGTCTTGCCGTTTTGGGTCAAAAACTGCTGACCACTTAATGTGGTATTAGCAGGTGTATTGTCATGGTAGAAGAACCAGTCGTCTGTTTGCCACAACTTGAGACGTTTCTTCCACAAATTGTCACACAACTTTTTTAAAACTTTCGTATAAAAACTTTGGTTGACTGATCCAAAGGAACACATTCTGAGTGTACCACAAGGGTCCTGTCCTCCAAAAGACAATTCTGGTTTTGGGGGTCCTCCCTCATATATTCTTATAAAATTTAAATTAGTTGTTACCAAAGTAGAACATGGATATATTTATAAAATCCAATTGTGCCCAGAGCCCCAGATCTAAGAACAGCAGGACCCAGGTAGTGCTTCCAACTTGGTCAATTACTGCTTCTGGGTTATACCTGGCCTACCAAGTTGTGTGCATATGTAAGTTCTGTAGTCAGTTGAATATAGTAGCTCTTTAGTGCAACACTCTGCCCTCACACTTCATAGATAAACTCTACTGTCATCAAGGCACAGACAGTTTATGCCACGCTACTCTTCAGTTCATCCTTCCCTTTGTTTTTCCATATTTTGCCCATATTTTGTCTTCCATGTTTATCTTAGGTCTTCGGCCATCTATGAACTTTGCTTAGTCTTGTTGTTTCTAAACTAGTAGCCGTTTGTTGTGTTTCTAATAACATTTCGCTTGAGAACTTCATATGTAAAGATAGCATTTTTTAAAGATACCTTAATTAGGTATCTAAGTTTTTTAGCTCTTGTTAAGTATTTCAAGTGTATTAAATGTTTGCTTTATTGAAACAGTTAATTGGAAGTAGTTCTTGTGACTAAGAAATGATTAAAATTATAAATATAAACTTAAAAGGTAATATATTCTTACTTTAACAGTTTACACACATTGTTCCATAAATAACTTCATTCAACAAATATTTATTACTATGTGTCTGACACTATTTAAATGTACTATGTTTACTGTATTTTTGCCTATGGTGAATTGATTTGTAAAATTTTCTTTTTTTTTAATAGACAAAATTGAAGAAGCACAAAAAGAACTTAATGGGGCAGAAGTTTCCAAAAAAGGTAAATTGAGATTAACTTGAAAGTAAACTTTATTCTTGCAGAGATTCTTATATAGATACCTTATTAACTGCAGCTTTATTAAATCCAGTTATGTAAGCATATCAAAACATGAGAAATTACCTTAAGCTAATTGATACTTAAAATTGTATGGACTCTGCTTTGTGAAATATTTCAGCTATAGAGAACATTCTATAACTGCTTTCCAGGTATTAATGTCTTGCTAATAGGAGTGTGAAAGATTTTTGTAGCTCCTTTGAAAGGCTCGATTGTGAGACTGGTCTATAGCAATAAAAGTACCAGTATAATGGATACAGATGTCTGTTCACATGTTTATGCATGTGTTCATGCCTATGTTTTTGTGATATAGTATTTTTTCAGAACCTAAAACAAGTAAAACAGCCCTGAATGCCAGTTAGTGGAAGAATTGTTGAGTAAATTGTAGTACATTCATATTTTGGAATATCATGCAGCTTTTAAAAAAATGTTAATTATTTCAATTGGTAGTGATGACTTATTGTTAAATAAGAAAAACAAAATTGCAGTGTAACATGCAAAACATTCTTTTTTTGTTAAAACAAATAACAAAGCCAAAAGTATATACATACAGGTACATATGTATATTACATGTACGTATTCACATACATATGGTTTTATGAGATTGAACAATGATTGAAAGGATTTATACACAGATATGTTTATAATGATGGGAGAAGAGACAAAGGAAGATGACTCATCTATATGTCTTTGCATTGTTTCACCTACTACAGTAGATATTACTTTGTATTAAAATAAAAGACTTAAAGGTAAAAATTAGTTTTCATCATAGAAAGCATACGGATTTTCTTTCCAAGTAATATAAAAGATACAGGAGATGCAGAATAGAATGCAGGGGTGGGAGATAGTGTTTAGACATTATCTGTTAATTAGCAAAAGTGATTATGTACTTTTAATATTGTGGGAAAACAAAGTTCTCTTTATTGCATTTATATTTCATGATTTGTTTGTTATTTATTTTTTCTTTCTGTATCTCCTAATTACAATGGAATATTTTGACAGAGTAATATAGCTAAATAGCATTCCAATTGAAAGCCTTTAAAAAAATATTGTTAGATTACTGACTAGGTATCTTTACGGGAAATAATTTCTTACTACCCCAGGTCCCTATCTCTTAGACCAGCCTGTGAAGCCTTCAAGATTATTTGGATTTTTTTTTTTAATATTTATATGGTGCTGTGCAGCAATCTTCAAGTGTCTTCCTTCTTCTCACCCCACCTGGGCACTTGGAAAATCTGTGTCAAATCTAACCCTCTGATGGCATTCTTGCAGATAAAAGCAAGGCTAGAAAGAGTAGATATGTCTGTATGGCTATGCTATCCCTTTGAAAGGTTGACTGAAGGTCTTTTTTCCACACTGCCATAGGCATAAAGCCATACTTTTTAAACTTTCCTTGTTATTATAGTCAGCCTTTTTTCCTTCTAGTCATGGTTTAGAGCTTCAAGTAGCAAAGTAAGTGTGAGTTTGTCTTCCTTTTCCTTATTACTCCTGTGGCAAAGAGTTTTCAGAACAGTGAACTAAATGCCTGATAGGAAGGAGGAAACAGAACAAAGGTTCTAGAAAAAGAAATTGGATAATGAGGTTCAGAATAATGGAGTGGGCTACAGTTGGCAGGCTACACTTATTAAGACCTAGGATGAATACCAAGTGAGCATTGTTCTGTGCAGTTCGCTGCGGAGAATTACTACTTGGCTTTCATTTTTACACAGACATTCTGGGAAAATTAAAAGTAAAATAGTTTTTCTTCCAAATATAAGTAAGGAATATCAGTTTCTTTTTAGCAACAAGAGAAAAAAGTCTTTGAGTAACATAGGCATTGAAATTTTTCACATCTTTTCTTGCTGAGTTACCTATTTTTAAAGAGAAAATTATTTTTTTCTGTAGAAGAGTATACTTTAAAATATAGTCATTTGCGTTTGAATTTTAATAAATCATCTGTGATCATTTCACTGGTTTTCTGACATGCTTTTGGTTATTTCATCCTGTAAGTTTTACCAAATTTGGCTTTTTTTTTTTTTTTTAACACTGCTATAGTTCAGGCTTTGCCTTCATTGATGTTTCTATGGTCTTTAACTTATTTGAGGTTCCCCCGCCCCACTTTTTTGTAATTATTAGGACTGCTAATTAATTTATTTTCAGAAGCATCTAGCAAAAAAATCTTGTTCGTTAATAGATTAAAAGAGACTTTTTTTTGTATTTTAGCATTTTTAAAGAAGGATAAATCTGTTTAATGTAATAGAAAATTTTTCCATCATACACCAATAGAATAAACAAGTGCACGAAATTATGTTAATATACTTATTTTATTATTTCCCTTTTCTTATGAATGAAAATCAAATGACTTTGATTTAATTTGCTTTTAATCAACTTGGAGATGGATATAAGCATGTAATATTCACAAAGTTTTCCATAATATCATTATGTTCTTCTTTACAGTGCTGTCTACTTATTCTTAACATGCATTGTGCTTGACGCTATTTTTAAAATTATTCAGCGGAGTTTACATGAAATAGTGACTGCCACAGATGTGGCAATGGAATATGAATAAAATTAACTGGGAAGAAATAAATAGATCAATTAGGAGACCTTTTATGTGATGTGTCTTGAATAACCTTTCATTTTAATACTTAGTTTTAAATTTTATCATATAATGTTTGACACATAAGAATTAATGTATGTAATATATTAAGTTATGAAGTATAAGAATGGCATGGTAATCTTTGATGCCAACACTCAATTTAAGAATTTGAATGTTGCTAATATCGTCGTATCTACCCACATGCTGATCAGCATTTCATCCTGTTGTCTCCTCTACAGAGGTATTTACTGTCCTCAATTTTCTGTTTTTCATTTCAGTGCTTTAAAAAAAAAGTTATGACATATAAGTATGTATCCTCAAACAATATGCAGTGTACTTTTTAGTTTTGCCTAAGTTTGAGCTTTTAAAATGAAATGATGTTTTATATCATCTTCTGCAGCTTTTTTTCACTTAACATTGTTCCTAAGATCCATCCATATTGTTGCATATAGCTATTTCTTTTCATTGCTGTAATAATATTTCATTGTATGAAATGTTTGTTGGTCCATCCTCCTGTTGATGGATTTAAGTTATTTCTACCATTTTGCCATCACAAATAATGCAGCCATGAGTATATTTGTATCCTGGTGTCCATGTGTGAGGTTTCTAAAGCATTTATAGGGAATGTGGATATTCAAATTTACAAAATGTTGCTACATTATTTTCCAGAGTTTTTTGGGAAAACTTTTTCATTTCCACCATCAGTATTTACAAATTCATTTTTTGCTATCTAGTAAGTGGTATTTTTAGCTTTTTCAATTTTTTTCTAATTGAATGAGGGTTGAGTAGTATTTTATTCTGCTCTTGATTTTTGTTTCCCTAATTACTAATGTTAAAACAAAAACTTTAGACACAATAAATTTAACAGAGTTTATTCGAGCAAAGAATGACTCATGAATTGGATAGCACTCAGAACCAGAAGAGGTTCAGAAAGTTCTGCCCAGCAGTGTGAACAACAAGCTCTTATGGGCTGAAGCGAAGTGAGAAATCATCTGATTGGTTGCAGCTAGGCATCTGTCTTATTTGGACAGAGTGTGATGAGGCTTTAGTCTTATTTGGGGATGATCTGATCAGTTGGCTGTCTGTGATTGGCTGAAATGAGCTATTTGTTACAAAAATATAATCTTAAATTTGATTTGTGTTTCTTTATACACTAAGTTAGGTTGTAGTTTGTTAGGAACATAAATTAAGGAGACAGCCTCTGGCTAAAACTTGTTGGAATTTGTTTTAGATTGATTGAATTTGGGACAGACTAACCATCTTTGCAGTTTTCAGGCTTCCTATTCATAAAGATGGTATATTTCTTATACTTGTGTTTTCTTTAATATTTAATAATTTTTTCCATATAAGCCTTATATATATTTTTTTGTTTTATTTTTTGAAACGGATTTTTTTTGGTCATTTTAATGATTTTTTTCCGTAAAAATTAGCTAGCTATTGTTGGCAAATAAAAATGCAATTCATTGTGAATATTGATTTTATATTCAGCCAGCTGGCCGAATTCTTATTCATTCTGAAAATTTTTCTGCTGATATTTTCAGATTTTCTTGTCATATCAACTAGGATAATGAAAATTTTATCCCTTCCTTTTAAAATCATTGTTTCTTGTCTCTAAGTTGACTTCAATAAAATGCCAACAGAAATCAGCCTTGTTATAGTATAGCATCCTTGATTTGTTCTTGGTTTTGAAGAAAATGCTTCTAATATTTAATCATTAAAGTGTTTGCTGTCCTGTTTGTGAGGATGAGGTTCTGCATATTTTTTAGTTGCTTAAAAGATTATCTTTTGTTTTTGATGTATTGAAATTTTTAAAAAATTCTAAATGTTTTTTCATTTGTATTTAAATTTTTGTGTATATAAATATTATCCTATTGTAGTCTTTATTCTTTCATTCTGTTGTTTAAACCTGACTTGCATTCCTTTGATAAAACCAATTTGGTCATGATCTTTAATCTTTTTAATCACACTGCTAGATTTGATTTGTTAGTATTTACTGAAGAATTTGAATCCTTTTCAAGACATATTGTTCTTTTTTTTTTTTTAATAATTTTCTTTGCCTGATTTTGTGTTAAGGACATTTTAGTTCAGTAACTAGTTCAGTAGAATGGTCTGTGGATTATATGCTTCCGCTTTCCATGGAGGTGTTTTTTTAAATATTGGAGACATACCTTCTTAGGAAAGTTTTACAATATATTTTGGAGGGGATAGAGGGTAGATTTTTTACCACCAGTTCAATGTGTTTAATAATATAGGGTTATTATGCCTGAGCTCAGGGGTTTGAGGCCAGCCTGGGCAACTTGGTGAGGCCTTGTCTCTACAATAAATCAAAAAATAAGCCGGCCAGCTACTTGGAATGCTAAGGCGGAAGGATCACCTGAGTCAAGGCTGCGGTGGCCATGAACGTGCCACTGCACTCCGGCCTGGGCGACAGAGTGAAACTCCAACTAAAAAAATATATACATCTATTTTTTTCTTTAGTCCATTTTAGGAAGTTACATTTTTCTTATAATGTATTCATCTTATCTAAGCATTCACATCTATTGACAATGCCATTCACTATATTCTCTTACTCTCTCATTATTGCTGGGTCTATAGTTTTGCCGTTGTTTTTTATTGTTAATATTACATATTTATGCCTTTTATCTCTTACTTGATCAGTGTTCCTGACATTTGTATATTTTACTCTTTTTTTATTGTGCCCAATTTCTGAAGTTCTTCTTGGTATTTTCTTGTATTATGCTCTCCAGTTTCATTAAATTTTATTCTTTATTATCTTTTCTCTCTTTTCCTTTGGGTTTATTCTGTTAATTCATATTAGAATGCTAATTCATTTTTCAGCCCGTATTCTTTTCTATTGGAATCTCTTAAAGCTATTAGTTTTCTTCTATCTATTGCTTTAGATATATAAACAATTTTCTGTCTGCTAGATTCATTACTTTTTGTGCTGATTTCTTCTTTTACTCCCTCATTATAGTTTTTCCCCCACCATGGATGCAGATTTTATTTATTTATTTTTAGTGATTTCTGACTTAATTGCATTGTGTTGTTGGTATTTTTTTTTTTTTTTTACAAACCATTTACCATATCTTCTCTTTTTTTTTTTTTTTTTGAGTTGGAGTCTCACTCCGTGGCCCAGGCTGGAGTGCAGTGGCCGCTCCCGGCCACCACAGCCTCGACCTGCTGGGCTCCAGCGATCCCTCCGCCTCAGCCTTCCAAGTAGCTGGAACTACAGGTGCGCGCTACCACGCCCAGCTAATTTTTTGATTTATTGTAGCGATGAGGTCTTGCCAAATTGCCCAAGCGGGTCTCGAACCCGCGAGCTCAGGCAATTCACTCACCTCGACCTCCCAAAGCGTGGGATTACAGGCTGAGCCATTGAGCCCAGCCCATATCTTCTCTATTTATGAATGTTGTATAATCAAAAATTTCAGGGACTGTACTACAAAAGTACTCCTAGATTTTATGTTAGAAATTTAGTATTTATAAATAAATGAACTATTTTACAAAAATAAAAAGCGAAAACTGAAAGTTGTTAAATAAGCTTGCCCAAGTGAGTGCAACCAGAAAGTGACATGAGGAGCATTTAAGCCCAAATCTTGGATGGTCCTGTCCTTATATTTTTCCATAGTGTAAATTTTGTTAATATAAGATCTGTGTTCTAGTGGTAGTTGAATCTCTAGTACAGTTTTATTCCTGTTCTGAATTTCCCATTTGAATAATGAGATTAGGAAAGCAGTCATCTATAAAAATGTTGTGATGATCCAGGAAAAAAAAATAGTTAGAATTCAGACAGTGGCTACAGAGAAAGGTAGCAATTTTAAGTCAGCATGCATTATGATTTTTTTTTTTTTACATTATTCTGTTTCAACAAAAGCCTACATTTGCCACCATCATTGCCAGTAGTTTCTTTTTAGCAGCAGTGATATCACTCTGACATTATACACTCCAGCCCCAGAAAGTTTTTATTTAAAAATAATTTCTGTTAATTTTGTTGTATGTGAGAGTAATAGGGCCTAAGTATATGTAGATAGTTTATATGGGCTAATAAATATAGTAAGGAAGTCTGTACTAGTGATAACTGAATGATATTCAGATTTGCTCAGAGGAGTCAGTTGATGAGTAGGATTTTTGTTAACATAAGCACGATCTCATGCCCTGTAATACCCTTCTGTTATCTGGGGAAACTTTAGGGAAGTTAGGTTCCTGCGTAAAATAAGACTTAGTAATTTGGACGTGAGAGTGATACTATACGAGATCATGAGCTTTAATTAATGTGTAAATAAAGAAAGCTAGAGTTTGTTCACCTGCTTATTAAAGTTCCCTATAATATGAACGTGTTTCCAAGGCTTGAAAAATATGGTGACTCTTTTTTTTTTAATTTTTAAGTACCTTATATAATATTTTTAAAAATGAAGGCTAACTTGGAATAATCTTTATATTAATAAGGCTATATTTAATGCCAATGGCATTATTTTCCTTAAAAATTCTGTTGAGTGTAATAATTAAGGAAATATAAGAGCACATTCTTATAATTAGGGGTGATAAAATTCTTTCTACTGAAATTTAGGTGGCATAGTAGAAAAGTTGGACAGATTTTATTAAAGTGAAGAATATCAATAAAGTGAAAGGTAAGATGAAAATGTTTTCAAACTGTCTTGGAGAAAATTTGTACAATAAAACAAAACTTGGTAGGTTTGGTTAAAGTGATATTAACTTGGAAGAGCACTGACAATTTATAAAATGAAACTCACTTTGATGCAGCTTAGAGGAGGCTAGTGTAATATTTTAGTGATGTCTCTGAAAGATACAGTTTTTTTAAAGGAATGTAGTTTTATATTTTAGTATTATATTGATGCTAACTAGTTTAGTATATATTTTTAATAAGTTGTGTATTTAAATGAGCATGCATAATGCAGGTTTGTCTTAAATAACAATGTAGATCCTACTTTCTTAATGTTAAGTACCCTAAAGAATTCATCATGTATTTCCTTGTAAAGTTCATTCATTTATTCATTAGAATGTTATTATGCGTCAGGCATTATTTTTTTAGCCCTGATAAATAAGTGGGAAACAAGTCTAAACCCTAAAGAAGCCCACAATCTTTAACCTAGCCTTAGCCCAAATCATCATAAAATCTGAATTGGTAGAGCAAAAATTCGTGAGGTGTTATGTAGACTGTCAGCAATGCATAGCAAATTTCCCTTGGGAAAACAGCAACAGATTTTGTATTTTTCAGAAAAGAAAGCCATCTTCTTTCTTTTTTTACTATTATATTGCTTAGAATTTCAAATTTAAATACTATCTCATTATGTGTTCTCTTAGTGTAATAAATAATGAATGCTATAAGCTTGAATTACAGGGAAATTAGTATTGTTTTAATTATTTGTGCCATGTATATAAATTAAAAGTATCATATGTCAATATTTTGGGATTAAAAATTCCCAAATCCCGAGAGATCATTGCCTTTCAGATAGATTGCCAGCTTTATAAAAGATAATTTACATAATGATATAAACAAAGAATTTTAGTATATTTATGTAAAAGTCTTCAAATAATTTGTCTTCACTGTGTGTAAATTCAAATCCTAAATCTTTGCCTCCTATGAAATATGAGAGGCAAAAATCCTTACTATTTCCTGAGTGTTAATTATTACTATCTATTTAGCTGTTTATTAGACTTATATAGCTAACATGAGTTTAATTTTATAGAATGATACATGGAAATATTGCATTCTTATAGCATATTTCATTGTCTTCAAGATGCTATTGATTGTAAGATGAGCTATGATTTTATGCACCCTATAGGAAGGAAAATTTACTGCCAATTAAGTTATGACACAGTTCTCTTATAACTGTGCTCTTATAACATTTTAATCCCTTTAAAATCAAGCAGCTTGATTTTAGAGGGATTAAAGTGTTTCTAAAAATTTGTCTTAGATTATGTTAAAACACGTTTATGTCCACTGCTTCATTTTTTGACAAGAAAGATAAAGTGATTAGGTAATGATGTGTGGATTTGAGCTGCTCTGAAGACAGCGTTTCTGAGGACTATGAAAAACAAAGAATGAGTTTTGTTCTAGGGGTTCATTTGAGGATTCATGGAAGAATGATACGAGAGGAAAACTCGGTTTTTTGTTTTGGTTTTTTTTCCTCTTTGGTTCTTAGGTAACTGACCTCAAGCCATATGTCTCAGTATTTTCTGTATCAACAATGTTGTAGGGTGACTTAAAAGGATAATGAGTATTGCTGCTCATTTATTTAGGCTTTTCTCCAGCTTTGCTGTTGTGTTCTCTGTGTAAGGCCAGAAGGAAAGAAAAAAGCAAGCTTGTGTATTTATTGCCTACCTAGAGATTTGTTATTTTTCTTGTGTTTCCTCAGAGAAGACTGTAGTCATGAAACTGAAAAATATAATCTGAGGGGTAAAGAATAGAAAATAAAAGTGAAGGGGCAGATAAATTGAATACAGATAAAGAATTGGAAGAAAGTCTGGAAAACGAATTTTTTAAAAATTTAAAAGCAAACCAGATATGAAAATAATAGAGTACCATTTCTGCAAAAATATGCTGTTTTTTAAAATTGTTTCATTATTAAGGAGATTTTTTTTTTTTTTTTTTTTTTTTGGTGGAGGAGTCTATGCTCTATACACAAGAAGATTATTAAACTTTGAAGGATGTATCTTAGAATTTTGCCCCAAGCAAAGCATAGGGTATAAAATTATTTCATTCAAGAAATGGCTTGGAAGCAGCAGTGAGACTCTGCTGATGAGTGGGGAGAAGCAGAAAGAGGATGAAAGAGCATTTCAATGAAAACAAATAAATATGTAAGATAACCTCTATGCATAGCCTGAATTTGGTGGGGGAGATGGACTGGAGCACTCTGAGTGGGAGAAAAGTGTTACAGAGTTTCTGGCTGGGCATAGTAGCTTATTTCAGCAGGCCCATGCCACATAGCATGTAGTTAGCCACATAGTAACTGTTTAACAAGACGCCTTAATGTGAAGACAGACCTTCTTTTTTTTTTTTTGAGTTGGAGTCTCACTCTGTCGCCCAGACTGGAGTGCAGTGGCCGCTCCCGGCCACCGCAGCCTCAACCTGCCGGGCTCCGGCGATCCTTCCGCCTCAGCCTTCCGAGTAGCCGGAACTACAGGCGCGCGCTACCACGCCTGGGTGGTTTTTTGATTTATTGTAGAGATGAGGTCTCGCTTGCCCAGGCGGGTCTCGAACCCGCGGGCTCAGGCAATCCACTCACCTCAGCCTCCCAAAGGCGCGGGATTACAGGCTGAGCCACCGAGCCCGGCCGAAGACAGACCTTCTAACAGAGCTACCTCTCACCTCATCCTCACCCTCTCACCCCCCAACAAGAATCTCCTCATAACTCCTCCAGTTCAGTTTTCTCCACACCATGGTTACCAGTGCACACACACAGTAGACATTGGACAAATGCTTATTAAATCAGTGATGATGGATGATGATAGAAGGGTGGAAAAGCATAGATTCCTTTACATTACTGGCAGGGTTTGCAAACAGTCTCTATCATTGCTTTCTTTTATTTCTCAAATGTGGTTAAATAGATAATTATTTCTCCTGCTGCAATCTAGATTGCATATCTGAAATAAATTTCTTTCATTGTATTAAACTATCTGCTGCTATGATGTAGATGTATACAAATGGTTTATATATGTCACTGTAACAAGATGAAAAGCTTCCTTCTTTAACCTTGAATAGAGACTATAACAGCTACAAAAATTCTTTCCTATGATTTTATTTAATCATGAAGATTAATACTACTCTGAATGCAATTATTTTGTAATATCATAACATCTTTGTTAACCTGTTGGGAGACTGTGTATTTGGAAGAATTGAGGATTCCAGGTTTCTGAAGATTTAACTCTACAACCCAAAACCCTGTAGAAATGTTTATCAAGGAGAGTTCACATTTTTCTATCTTGTTAATAGGTAGTATTATCCTCAAATTAAACTTTTATTGATGACTTAGGGTAGTGAAGTGCTGGTAGTAAGGGCTTTGAAGGAGGAACCTGGGGAAGGAGGAAATAACTTATAGCATTTTCCAGGGTGGTAAAAATACTCCCCACCATGGTTGATTTCAAGCTATTAATGGTTGTGACTTGCAAAATTCTTGAGTATTTAATAGTAGAGCAATCTCCAGTACATTGCTTAGAGAAATTATCATACTACGTTATTCTTGTGGATTTAACTACTGAATACGGTAGTAGGAGAGAGACATAACACTGAATGGACATCTTAGGTCTTAGAAAAGTCACCGTCTTTGGAATCTTTCTCATGAGAGTGGAGCAAAAGGATGTAAATTTGGGAGAGTTTCAGTACAGGGAAATGTGACCATTATTCTGTAAACCTAGTGTTTTTAATTGAAGACTGGATCAACCTTTTACCAGGTGATTTTCTTAAATCTCCAAAAGTATATCAGCATACAGGTTGGGTATCCTAATCCAAAAATCCAATATTCAAAACTTTTTGAGCACCAACATGATTTTAAAAATGCTCACTGGAGCAATTCAAATATCAGATTTTCAGGTTGGGGATGCTCAACTAGTAAGTTGAAAGCAAATATTCTAAAATAAAAAAACTGAAATGTGAAGCACTTCTGGTCCTAAGCATTTTGGATAGATGATACTGAACATGTACTTGGATTTATTATCAATGTCAGCTATCTTGTTAGCAACATCCAGATTCTTATCTTTTGGTTTTCTACTATTTTTGTATAAACTATGATATACAACACTATAGCAATTTATAGAAATAGAAAATATACTTATTTTATGATACCTCATACCAAGCGTCCCTTTTCTATTACCTTCTTTGCCAACTCAGTTATGGAATAGCCAAAGAGGAACTGTCTTGAGACACAAAGGTGGTCTTACCACTTTCTCTGAAGTATTTGTCAGAAGTCAGGCAAGGTGCTTATCAAAAAGGTAAATAAGATTACTGTTATATGCTGTAAGTATATACTTTCCTTTTCTTAGTGGAGTCTTTAAAAAACATAGTCATTGAATGTAATAATTATAACTATGTATTATTGAGCTGTTACACTTATAGATACGATATGTATAATAGAGTAATACCACAAACAGGGGAAAAAGAGAATGGAGCTATATAGGAGTAATGTTTCCATGTCTCACTGGTATTAAGTTAGTATAAACTGAAGAGACAATGATAAGATGTGAGGTAAGCCCTAGAGCAACTACAAGGAAATAACTGTAAAAAGATAGAGTAAATAAATAATTAAAGAAATTAAAGTATTACATTAGAAAATATTCACTTAATGTAAAATAAGCATTAAGGGAAAAGTAGAGGAACAAAAAAGACACAAGTCATAACAGAAAACAAAAAGTTAAATGGCAGGCATAAATTCACCTATGTCAATAGTTACTAATGTGAATGGATTAAACAGCCCAATCAAAAGGCAGAAATTGCAGGACTGTATTAAAGAAAAAAGTTCTGACTACATGTAGTCTATACTGAGACTCACTTTAGATTCATACACAAATGTATTAAAAGTAAATGGAAGAGAAAATATATATTCTATCCACACAAATAACAAGTGTAAGAAAGTTGGAATAGCTATACTATTATCACAAAAGAGACTTTTAAAAAATGTTAGTAGTGATAAAGGGGCATTTAATGATGAAAGGGTCAGTCTATCAGGAAAGTGTAACAGTTGTACACACATATTCACCTAACAACAAAGCCCCAAAATTTGTGAAACAAAAACTAATAGAAATACAGGGAGAAATAGACAATTCAACAACAATAGTTGGAGACTTTAGTATTTCACTTTTTAAAAATTTTTTCATTATTTATTTATTCATTAATTGTAAAGATGTAGGGTACAATTCAGGGTTAGGTATACCAACATTGATCATGCAGGTACCCTTGTTGATGAGGTATGCTCTTCCCTCCCCTAGCAGTTTTTCCCAACTGCCAGTCCCACCCCCCCTTCCCCTGACAGTTTTCCTCTACTGCCAATTTCTTTCTTATAGCATTATAATTGTTCAAGGTCACCTTATGAGTGGGAACATATAGAACTCATTTTTTTGTTTTTGTGATAAATCACTGAGTATGATCGACTCCAAATCCATCCAATTTGCTGCAAAGTCCATATATTTGTCCTTCTTTATGGCTGTATATTATTCCATTGTGTATATGTACCACTTTTTTTTATGCAGTCCAGCTTCATGGGCAACATGGTTGGTTCCATGTTTTTGCTATTGTGAATAGAGCTGCAACAAACATATGCGTGCAGGTATCTTTTTTGTAGAATGATTTGCGTTCCTCCGGGTATATTCCCACTAGGGGAACTGCTGGGTCATATGGAAGGTCAATTTCTAGTTCCTTCAGAAATCACCACACTGTCTTCCAAAGAGGTTGTATTAGTCTGCATTCCCACCAACAGTATAGTAGTGTTACTTTTTCTCCACATCCTCACCAGCATCTGTTGTTGTTTGTTTTATTAATGATGGCCATTTTTACAGGGGTTAGGTGGTATCTCAATGTGGTTTTGATTTGCATTTCTCTGATGATAAGTGAGGATGAGCACTTTTGCATGTGTCTGTTGGCTGGCCGTATATCTTCTTCTGAGAAGTGTCTATTCATGTCTTTTGCCCAGTTTTTA
>CAUYQG010188643.1:0-15500 GCA_963574415.1 Tarsius wallacei | reverse complement strand
ACTGGGAATATACCCAGAAGAACTCAAATCACTCTATAAAAAAGATACCTGCACATGTATGTTTGTCACAGCATTGTTCACAATAGCAAGAACATGGAACCAACCGTGCTGCCCATCAAAAGATAACTGGATCCAAAAAATATGGTACATATAAACGATGGAATATTATGCAGCCATAAAGAAGAACAACATCATGAACTTCACAGAAACCTGGATGGACTTCGAGTCTATAATACTGAGTGATCTTTCACAGAAACAAAGTGAGTATCACATGTTCTCACTCATAAGCGAACCTGGAACAATTATCCTAATACTATAAGAGAATGATTTGCAGTAGTGGGAAATTGCAGGGAGAAAGGAAGACACAACTCATTAACAAGGGTACCTGCATAATGAACATTTGTATACCTAATCCTGAATTGTACCCTACATCTTTAAAATAAAAAAAAAAATTAGAAGAAAAAAAGATTTTAAAAAATGATACAGTTCCAATTATATGTCAGCATTGTGAAAGACACTAGAAATTTTTTTAAATGAGGCAAGTTATGTTTTCATTAGGAATTAAGAAGAAGGAAAAAAAAAACAGCCAACCAAACAAACCAACTAGCTAGCAGAGTATCACTTTAACACTTTTATTTCAACTTTTATTTTATTTTTATTTTATAAGCCCACTTTCCTACTAGACAGATTGAAACAATATGATAAACTAAGTATTATATCTAATTCTTACTGATTATATGTTAGCTATATAAAATATAAAATAAGTAACATATAAAATTGATTAGAATGTAAAATATATATACTATCTAATGCAACAGGCACTAAAGTAGCCACAATACTGAATTCAGTCACTAGATTATATAGTACCAAAGATTTGTTATTTAATAATTATACTTATGTAAAGAAAAATGCCATAGCAATCTGTAAGAAGCAGCTGTAATGCCTTTTTCTGGATGTAGGGTACCACCAGGTTTGAAGAACTTCAGTGCAAACTTGAGAGTTTGGCATCCAGTTTTGGAGAACAGGTATGCAAACAAAGCATGGCAACATTAGATAGTATGCTTTACTAATATGAAAAAATCTGAATGAGTTGTGTGGACAATAATTGCTAAATAGATCAATAAGTAGAGTCCATGAAAAGATAAGTATAGCAGTTTGCCATTGTTCTGAATGCTTAATTATAGAAAGACATCTGAAGTAAAAATTAAAAGTTAACTACGAGGAATGAAATCACTCTACTGTATGCCTCTCAGTT
Organism: Tarsius wallacei; assembly: GCA_963574415.1. Classification (NCBI taxonomy): domain Eukaryota; kingdom Metazoa; phylum Chordata; class Mammalia; order Primates; family Tarsiidae; genus Tarsius; species Tarsius wallacei. The sequence continues at coordinate 14,245 of CAUYQG010188643.1, read as the reverse complement.
TTTCAGGTAGTGACTAGTACTCAAAGAAAAAGAAAAGGAAAAGGTAAAAACAAACAGGGACATTTTTGTGAGTGTGTTGTAGGATAAAAAATTAAGGACTACAAATGGGGAGAGTATTGAAATAAGATGGGTTTGGCTTTACCCTTGAAGAATTTGAGATGCCTACAAATAGTTAGAAATATGAATATAACTTGCAGTGAAAAGTTAGGTAGGGTTCAGAATAGTCCTTTATCAATAGTCACGTCATGAGAGACATAAAAGATAGGACTTTTTAGAAGGAGACTATGCTAAAACTTTATGATATGATGTCTCTACTCAGTCAAGTTTTGCAGAATGTTAGAAGGAAGGAGGGCTAGAATAGTTCTGTTTCTCAGAAAGCTGTAGACCAAATAATTAAGAAAAAGAAGTAAATTGCAAAGGAGAACTGTTAGCAATGAGATTAAAGACCATGGGAAATCCTGGTATAGTTTAAAATTGCCCCTATAGAAACAAAAAGGTATGTATAAAGATATAGTAATTTACATAAATGTTATTAAAATAAAAACAGCATGTATACATGTATATGAGCACACTCTTGTGTGTGTGCATGCACAATCTTGTCAGGGATCTTAGGGAACAGCAGAGATAGAAAATAAGACTAGCAGATCTGGCGCAGTGGCCAAAGTCTGTAATCCCAACACTTTGGAAGATGGAGGTGAGAGGATTGTCTAAGCCCAGGGATTTGAGCCTAGCCTGGGAAAATTGGCAAGACCCCATCTCTACAGTAAATCAAAAAATTAGCTAAGCATGGTGACACGGACCTGTAGTTCCAGCTATTTAGCAGGCTGAGGTGAAGGATTGCCTGAGTCCAGCAGGTGGAGGCTGTGGAAACTATGAGCATGCCACTGCACTCCTGGGAGACTGGGAAACAGTGAGACTCCAACTCAAAAAAAAAAAAAAAGAAGAAAAAATAAAATAGGACAACCAACCACTACCCAAGTTTTGTATACCTTAATAACCAAAATGTTTTAGAACCCTGACTGTCAGCTATCCATATCCGTGCCTCCAATACAAATATTTGTTGTGAAAACTTGGTCAGAAAAATAACTCACTTGACTCATCTAGAATTTTACTTAGAAAATAGAAGAGATTGCTGCTTGTGGGAGACAGAAAGAGGGGAGCCCTCTCAATATAAACTCCACATTTGGCAAGAAGATGTAGCTCTGAGCCCTATTCCCTGTAGTGAGAGTGAAATTTATCCCTTATCCTCTCTTCTGTGACTGATGGGGAAAAGCAAAGCTAGGAGATTTTGTCATGTAGATTTTTGTAGAAACATGGAGGGAATAAACACCTATTCAGTCCTTATTTTTGCATTTGCTGGCTGCAAAACTTGGGTTGTCCCATTGCATCCTTAGTACCATACTATGAAGTAACTAGAACTAGATAGAAAATTGAGTTTACAAAGAACTGAGTATCACACATTCTCAATGTTCTCACTCATAAGCAAACTTTGAACAATTATCACAATACTATAGATAAAGGATTCGTAGTGGTGGGAAACTGCCAGGGGGGCGAGCATACCTCATCAACAAGGGTACATGAATAATGAACGTTTGTATACCTAACCCTGAATTATACCCCAATCTTTAAAATTAAAATTTTTTTAAAAAGGAAAAAAGCTGCATGATTCTGGAATCTTGATCAAAGTTCCAAGCACTATAAAAAAATACAGAGGAAAATAAAGACTTTGTGCAAAAATGGGGAAAAAAAGAAAATTGAATTCAAAAAGATATGAAATGCCCAAGAGAAACAGTCAAAGACAGAGCTGAAATTCAAACCCAAGTATCTTTGTCTTATTAAATATACAACTTTTTACAACCTTATCTCTGAGGACATGAATTCCTAAGCTCATCCTAGGTGCAAAGCTAAAAGAAATAGCAGTGAAGAATTAACCACTTGTAAACTGCAGTGTCCACCTATCTCCTTTCCCAGCATATCTTAACTCTAACACTTGATTAACTTATAAATTAAGTGTCACAAACTGTTATTACTTTCTTTCACTTTAAAAATTTCCCAATCCTTATAATATGCCCTTAACCTCAGTGAGATAAAGTTATCTTTCCTAAGCATGAGTTGGAATAGCTGCATAAATGATAGACTTCAGACACGCTTATGAACCATAAGATATGCTAGCAACAATTGCTGCCTTTCATGGGAGTTCTCTAGTATCATGCTAGCAACCTTGAGCAGTTCACATTACAATCTACCTGAAGGAAAACAGAGATAACAAAACCTACATGGTGACTCGGTCATCCTAGGATAAAGGGACAATGTTTCCAATTTATTTGTTAAAATTGAAAATTGAGACAAAAGTTTTCCTGCAAAGAAGTGTCAGAGAGAGACTACCAGTTCCAGGCTCTGCCTTACCACTGCAGCGAGAGAGACTTCCAGCTCCAGGATTTGCCTCACCACTGCAGTGCCTGACCAGACACTGGCAGCATGAACTGTGGAGGAAGCCCAGAGGCAGAGTCCCATTGCAGAAGATAAATGAGGCACTCTACCACCATCTTGAAAACGGGGCAGAAAAGTGTTCTAATTTGCTCACCAACAGACCCAATCTCTGTGACCAGCAGATCAACTACTCAGGGGTTAATCATGACCCAGAAGGAATATCCTGAAAGCACAAACTTTGGAAGGACAGAACAAGTGCTGAGTCTCAGGCACCTCAACCCCTACCTTGATTCTGTTGTGGTTCAAAGGGTGTGGCCAGAGAAGGATGAGGAAGACCTCCAAAGAAATAAGTTAACGCAAAGCTTCCCACCTACAGTCCTGTTTCAAAATAGAACACATCCAGAGCCCAGATCAGGAAAGAATAGAGGGCTGAGAAAACATCAGAAATGAAAGCCTCTCCTACTGCCACTGAATAATGGAACTAAAGGGAAAAGCAAGAGATCTGTCACAAATGAGATAAAGCCAGCAGAAGACCACAGGTAATTTTAAGTGTAACAAGGAAACAACACCTGAAAAATCAGACCTTGGAGCCCAAACAATGGAAGTCACCACCGACTGGCCCAGAATATGACAGAGAGTAGGGAATGGATGCAAAGAGTAAATGAGAGTCAAGAAAAACAAGATGCAACACTGAAATAACTTATAACAGATTTTGGCAATAAAAAATTTCATCCTTAGAGGGGGTGGGATAAGCAGTTAAGGGAAATTGCTACGGGAGGGAGGGGCATACCTCATCAATAAGGGTACCTTCATAATCAATGTTTGTATACCTAACCCTAAATTGTACCCCACATCTTTATAATTATAATTATAAATAAATAAATAAAACAAAATTAGGATCATCATAATTTATAACTCTTTGCTTCAAACAATGCATAGTAAACATTTTTGTTGTGTTCTTTTGTAACTTCAACTTTCCTATTTACTGTAGAAAATAAAATTCCTTTTACAACTGCAACAAAAACTAAAATATTATTATCAGATTATATGGGAAATTAGGAAAATCTGTGTGAATAAAATTATAATGCTTTATTATTTGACATTAAAAGGACTTGAGTATCAACTCATCAGAATTGGTAGAGAGTGATGTTAAGGAAAATGGTGGACTAGAGAGCTTCAAAAATCAGTCCTTCTATTAAACCAACCATTGAGATGGCAAAAATTTACAGAATCAACTTTTTAAAAACTCTGGAATCTAATAAGAAAACATAGGAAGAAGGGGAAGTGCTTAATGAAGAAAGAGGCAGTTAAAATTTTGGTAAATTGTGTGGCATTTTTCTTTACCTAGCTACCATCTCTCTCATTCCCTAACTTTGTAGTGACTGTGGAGGACAGTAGCCTTCATTCCTGGTGCAGCTTGCAGGTACCAGAGGGAAATACAGACTTTGTTCTTAAAGTGTTTTTGCATGTGAATGAAAAAACACAACTCTAGAATATTTTAAAGAGGTTTATTCCATGCCAATATGAGTGACCACAACCTGGAAAAAACACAACCTGGAAAAAACACAAATCCCAGAAGCCTTGAGTAAGTGGTCCCCAAGGCGACTGGGTTATGGTTTGGTTTTATACATTTGAGGAGGACAGGAGTTACAGAAAAAACATAAATCAATAAATGGAAAATATACATCAGTTTGGCCTAAAAAAGGTGAGACATCTTGAAGTGGGAGCTTACAAGTCATAGGTGGGTTTTAGGAATTATTTAGTTAAAGATTGAGAGAGTTAAGCTATTTTCTAAAGACTTGGGGTCTCAGAAAGGAATGCTTGAGTCTCTCTGAGAGTAGCAGACCTCAGAAAGAATAGGTAGTAACTGTCTTTTCAGACTTTAAAGCTGTCAGGCTCTCAGTTAATCTCTCCTACATCTGAGAAAGGCCTAGAAAAGGAAGGCCTGGCTGATTAATGGAGATTCTTTACAGATTCAAATTTCCCCCTAAAAAAGATGGCATTACAGGGCTATTTCAAAGTATGGCAAAGAAACATATTTTGGGGTAAAATATTTTTATTTCTTTTGGGGTCTGATATCTGTCATGTGATATACCAGAGTCAGTTTGGAAAGTAAGCCATATTACAAAGGGTTAATTTAAAAGAAAAACTATTTAGCAAAATTTTATGGTTTGTATGATATGACTTAACCCTTGTCTTGTATGGCATTATGTCTTGTTTATAATTTGGCATTTTATTGACACAAAAAGTCTGTTTTGTCAATCTTAATGATGTCTATTTTAACCTTAACACTGGTCAGTTGAGTCTAAACTCCAAAAGAGAGAGGATATGAGGTATGTCTGACTTTTCTTTCCATCATGGATGGAACTTCAGTTTTTCAGGTTTCTCTGGAGTCCCCTTGGCCAAGAGCGGTTTCATTCAGGGGCTTGGGGGGCTTAGAATTTTATTTTTAGTTTACGTGTATTTTGACCTGTCTGAAGCTCCCTTAAGGGACCAACACAAAGGCTTGCCTTTTTTAATCCCCCTTGCACTGCAGGGGCTTTCCAGGGGGATTCTGTCAAAATGACTTAAAGACATACAGATTGAGTATTCCTAACCCAAAAATCTGAAATACAAAATATTCCAAAATCCAAAACATTTTGAGCACTGACATGTCACAACTAGAAAATTCCGCACATAAGTACGTAGCACAAACTTTGTTTCATGCACAAAATTATTTTTTTAAATGTTATAAGATTAACTTCAGGCTATGCGTATAAGGTGTATATGAAACATAAATGAATGTCATGTTTAGACATGGTTCCCATCCCCTCAAGATGTCTTATTATGTATACACAATTACTCCAAAATCTAAAAAAAATTCCAAAATTTGAAACACTTCTGGTCCCAAGGATTTTGGATAAAAAAATACTCAAAATGTATTACCTGTTGCTTACTGGGGCAAGGAACAGTAGTTGGGACAAGCAGCAGATAGTTCCAAATGCCTGAAAAGTAGAAGACTAAGAAGCAAGATTCTTGGTGGAATAAAGGTTTGAAGGGCTACCGTGTAAACTGGGGAATCTGCAGTGCAATGTGCATGCCCTTGACTATATGCATGCTCAAAACCTAAGAAGACACTGTGCTTGCCCCACCGGTGGATCTTTGACCTCTACACAAGCAAAAGGAGAAAGAGGTAGAATTAGAATGGGCTAAATAAGCATTGAAGGACTGCCCCACTACAGAGGCTGTCTTAATCCATTTTGTGTTGCTATACCAGAATGCCAGACTGGGTGATTTATAATGAAAAGAGATGTATTTGGCTCACAATTCCAATAGATGGAAAATCCAGGATTGGGCAGCTGCATTAGATGACGGCCTCAGGCTGCTTCCACTAATTGTAGAAAGCAGAAAGGGAGTGGTCATATGCAAAGAGATTACATGGTGAGAGAAGGAAGTAAAACCAAGAAAGCCACACTCCTTTGGACAACCCAGTCTCTCAGAAACTAATCTATTCTCAAGAGAATGATCCAGTTTAATCAGAGTAAGAACTCACTGCCATGAAAACAATACCAAGCCATTATAAGGAATCTGGCTATGTGACTCAGACACCTCCCACAAGGACTCACTTCTCAACAGTGCTACACCAGAGACCAAATTTCAACATGAGTTTTTGTGGGGATAAATAAACTATATCTAAACAATAGCAGAGGCATTTTTCAGAGACCTAAAGAATTATTTTTTCTGGCTTTGGGAATTTAAGGAAATTTATGTCTACTGGAAAAAAGGAACAGAAACTTAATTATTTTTTTTCTGGCTTCAGTCATTTAAGAAAATTTATGTCTCCTGAAAAAAAGGAATGGAAAACTTCAGTGACCACATACAACAAGGAATACAGTCTTTGCAAAGTAGTTTGAAAAGGTAACTAAACAAACAGATGTCTGCAGACCTCAATAAGCAACAACAGCAAATCCTGGGAGGTGGGGTGGGGGAGGTAAGAATATGCTTTCCAAAGTGATCACCTTGTAATATTCAAAATACCCAGTAACAACAAATATTACAAGACATCCAAAGAAACAAGAATATATGACCCATTCAAAGGAGAAAAAATGATAGAAATCATGCCTGAGAAAGATCATATTGAATTTACTAGACAAAAACTTTCAATTAATAACTCAAATATGCTTTTTTTAAAAAGCCAAAGGTAACCATAGACAAAGAATGAAAGGAAACTAGGTGAATTATGTATGAACAAATCGATAATGTTAATAAAGAGAAGTTATTAAAAGGAACCAAACACGTTTTGGAGCTTAAAAGTATAACAGCTGAAATTAAAAATTCACAAGAGGAGTTCAACAGCAGATTTAAGCAGGCAGAAGAAAGAATCAGTGAACAAGAAGATATCACTATCATGTTCAACAGTGAAAAACTGAAAGGATGCACACTCTCAGCACTTCTACACAGTACTGGAAGTCCTAACCAGAGCAATAAGTCAAGAAAATGAAATAAAAAGCATCTAAATTACAGAGGAAGAAGTAAAATCATCCTGTTTGCAGATGGCATGATCTCACATATGGAAATCCCTAAGGACTCCACACAGGAAAAAAAAAAAAAACTGTTAGAAATGACCAATATTCAATAAACTTACAGAATATAAAATCAACACATGTCTTAGTCCTTTTGTGTTGCTATAAAGACCCAGGGAACAGTTGCAGTTTGCATCCAAAAACAGTCTGCTGACAAAATTCCTTCTTTCTCAGGGGAAGTCAGTCTTTGATCTATTTAGTCTTCAACTAATTGGATGAGGCCCACCTACATTATGGAGGGTAGTCAGCTTTACTCAAAAGTCAATGATTTAAATGTTAATATTATCCAAAAGATACCACAGAGGCGGCTCGGTGGCTCAGCCTGTAATCACAGCACTTTGGGAGGCCGAGGTAAGTGGATTGCCTGAGCCGTGGGTTCAAGACCCGCCTGGGTAACTTGGCGAGACTTCATCTCTACAATAAATAAAAAATTAGCCGGATGTGGTAGCGCGCGCCTGTAGTTCCAGTTATTTGGAAGGCTGAGGCAGAAGGATCGCAGGAGCCCAGCAGGTCGAGGCTGAGGTGGCCGGGAGCGGCCACTGCACTCCAGTCTGAGTGACAGAGTGAGACTCCAACTCAAAAACAAACAAAAAAACAAAAGACACCACAGAAATATCCAGAATAATGTTTGACCAAATATCTGAGCACTGTGATCCAACCAAGTTGACACATAAAATTAACCATCACATATACCTTGCAAACTAGCTCATAACAACCAACAGTTGAAAGCCATTTAAAGATAAGCTATGGTAATACATAAGATGGAGCAGTAGATAGCCATTAAAAGTTTGAATGTTGATGTACTAACTCACAAGTAGAGGTGGTTTTCCATGATATGTTTTTAAGTAAAAATTGTGAGTTCACACAAGAATATGTGAGGCATAGTTCCAATATTGTATTTCTTATAAACATTACATGTAAATGCTTTAGATACCTGTTTATTTTTTAGAGTTCTCTTTATTTCTTATAAGTCAATCTTTCATTAATACAATTTGATATTACAATTAATAATTCTTTGTATTAAAATTCCTAAGGTCCAGTTACTAATTTCTAATGCAATATATTGACCTTGATAGATACAGAATTGGTACCAGGAGTGGTCGGTGATTTCAGGACACAGACATGCAAAGATGGAATTTGGGGATGGTTTGGCTGTGCCTTTCAGAATGAATACAATGCTGATCTCCTTGCCAATGATAAATAAGTTGCCCATAACTCATGGCATGAGGAGGTGTCACAATTAAGCTATCACATGTGAAGTGCCAATGGAAATACATGCCTTAGAGGCCCAAGAGGCTACTGTACTTGACTGTTCTGATAGTAATGATGACTATAAGGATTGTGGTGTGAGATTCTTTTGAATGCTCTGGAGCAATTACAAAGAGAAAATTACAAACTCTGGTCTGTCATCTCTCAGTTCAAATCATGGTTTGAGAACCAGGTAGCTTCCATGACAGTCCTAAAAGAAGTTCTTATTCTTGGTTGCCACAAGGCTGATATTGCTGAAACACAAACACAAAATTTGATTGTGCAGAACTTCTGGTTCTAGCAAAAAGGGAGTAGTTCCATTCCTAACAGTTGTTCTCTCTTACAACTAAAATATTCTGCATATAACACAACAGACATACATAGAAAGTCTCTGAAAGGTAGAAAGAATAAGACTGCCTAGGCACCTTGGACCTTCGGCCATATGATGAGTTCCATGGGGTTTCTTATTGCCTCTCATATATTTCAGACAAGGCACTGCAGAAGCCTCAAACAGACCAAAAAAAAAAAAAAAGACTGAAGGAAGGAAAGAAGGAAAGACTCCTTTAAAAAGCCTTTTTCCTTTAGCCAAAGTACCAGAACAAGAGTGGCCCAGCAAAACCCACTCACTCCCTGCTCTTTGGAAGCAGGTAGCAATGCTCTGATTCCCTCACTAACCCTCTACTACCTTCATCGTGGAAGCAAGCAATGCTCCAAATTTGCCTGCTGAATGATATTTACAACCCAAGCAGAAAGCTGATCCCATCCTTACTCATCAAGAAGCTAAAGGTGCTCCAATTGACCTACTGGAATAGTGTTAACAGGGCTGAGCCAAAAGCTGATGTTCCAACTCTCCGCTGATGGAAGCAGGTGGTGTTTTGATTCCTTTACCAAGTTAATGCAAAGGGGTGCAGTGTCAAGCTAAACCTTCACCCCCACCTGGCATAAATGGGCTCAAACAAGATAATGCATTTCAGTACTCCACTTTCTTTTCACCCCGGTATCAGTGGGGCCCAAAGGGAAACTACACAACCACACTGGAAACAGAATAAAGAAAAAATAAGGCAGGCTGATTGGCAATTTAGTGCCCTCACCCAGTTAATGTCAGGGGTACCTTGTGGGCAGCTTAGCTTCCACCCCCACTGGCAGCAGTGAGGCAGTACAGGCAGTGCCAAAAAGAGATACTCAGCATTACATCCCTCCTACCCCCATTTGGTTTTAGATAGTATGGTTGAAGCTGAGTCTCTACCACCACCTGGAATCAAAGAAATGGAACTCTTAATATGTGGTGAAAGGCACTCACTGAGTTTCCTCTTACCAGTGTTCAGTAAGGCTCAGCTGGGAGCCGAGCTTACATTCCCAGTTAGAGACAATGAGATTTTTGTGTGAGTCAGTGCCATACTTTACAGACAAAATGTCAATATGACTGAATGAGGGACTGAACTTGCACACCTCCTATCTACAAAGAGGCAGTGTAAGTCGAACTCCACTTTTCCCAGGTCAGTGTCAGAAGAGTCCAACAAAAAAGCAGAATATACATACCTACCCACCTTTCTTGCCGTAACTATACAGGACTGCCTGTTCAAAGAAGACTGGTTTCCAGAATCACAAAATATAATATCCAAAATTTCTAGGACACAGTTGAAATTCACTCATCATACCAGGAACTGGGGAAATTACAATTTAAATGAAAACAAAAGATACCAATATTGAGATGAATTAGATGTTGGAATCATCTAATTAGGATGTTGAAACAGCTGCTGTGGATGGAATGTTTGTCACCTCCCAAACTCATGCTGAAATTGAATTACCTTTGTAACAATGTTAATAGGTGGGTCATGGCCAGGCTTAGTGGCTCATGCCTATAATTCTAGCACTTTGGGAGGCTGAGATAAGAGGATTCCTTGAGCTCAGGAGTTCAAGACCACCTTGGGCACCTGATCCTAAGAGGTTGAGGCTGTGGTGAGCCACGAGTGTGTCGCTACACTTCAGCCTGGGTGCCAGAGTAAGTCCCCAAATTAAAAAAAAAAAAAAAAAAAAGAGGTAGGGTATTTAAGAGTGGGTTCATTAACACAGGTTTGGGTTCCTTAGAAAAGGACAAATTTGTCTCTCTCTCTCTCTCTCTCTCACCCTTTCTTTCCTTTCTGCCACCTACCATGAGATGAAACAGCAAGAAGTTCCTTGTAAGATGCCAGCTTCTTGATCTTAGATTTCCCAGCCACCAGAAATGTGAGCCAAAACAATTCTGATCATTAAAAATTACCACTGGGTGCAGTGGTGTGGACTTATAATCCCAGTTACTCTGGAAACTGAGGCGAGAGGATCATTTGAGCCCAAAAATTCTAGTCCAGTCTGGGCACTATAGCAAAATGCCATTTCTAAACAACGACACCAAATTACCCAGTCTCAGATATCCTGTTACAACAGCACAAATGAACTAAGAAATCGACATCATCAAATGTCTTCAAGCAATTATAAATATGCTTGAAACAAACCAAAAAATAGAAAAGCTCAGCAAAGAGGAGGAGGAGAAGGAAAATTAAAGAACTAGAAAAAAACCCTGAAATTTAAATATAGCTGGATAGGATCAAAGTAGAGTAAAAATGACAAAGGACTGAATCAGTGAACTTGGGGGCAGAGCAATAGAATTTACCCTATCCAAACAGAAAGAAAATTATGTTGCTTAATTTTCAAATGTTTGAATACTTTCTATTTACCTTTTTAAATTGTACTCCTAAGTATTTATCCAACTGGCAAAAACCTGAACAAGAATTTTTATAGAAGCTTTTTAAAAATCACCAATAACTGGGTTGGGCATGGTGGCTCCCAGCACTTTGGGAGGCCAAGATGGGAGGGTCCAAGAATTTGAGACCAGCCTGAATAACATAGCAAGACTTGCTACCAAAACTAAAAAAATTAACCAGGCATGGTGGCACATGCCTGTAGTCCCAGCTACTGGCGAGGCTGAGGTGGGAGAATCACCTGAGCCCAGGAAGTTGAGGCTGCAGTGAGCTGTGATAATGCCACTGTACTTCATCATGGGTGATAGAGTGAGACCCTGACTCAAAAAAAAAAAAAAATCATGCCAAACTGGAAGCAACCTCAAGTTCTTTATAGTGGAATGGGTACATCTGTGGTACATTTATATAATGGAATTTTGGTAAAGGTATTGGGTCTTTGTCTTTAGTTCCTGGCACAGTGCTCCTCAAACCCTTAAAACTTCCTGGGTGATAGGAGTGTCTTGTTCTAATGAGGGTAGGTGAGCCCCTAGATAGCTTCTGGATGGAGACTGATCATCAGAAAGATTGAGTCTTTACTAGAAGCTTAGATTTTTCAACTCTAGCCCCCCCCCCCCCCACACACACACACATACAACCTCTGGAGAGGAGAGAGGGAATAGAGACTGAGTTAATCACCACTGACCTGTGCCATAATCAATCATGCCTATACCTTTATGACAACCAAAGCTGCATTAAAACAAACAAATAAGCCCTAAATAATGAGGTTCAGAGATCTTCCAGTTTGATGAATACATTGAGGTGCTGAGAAAGTGGTATGCCTAGAGAGGGCACCGTAGCTGTGTGTTACATACTGTCCACATACCTTGGCCTATGTATCTCTTCCACTTGACTGTTCCATAGTTGTATTCTTTATTATAAACCAGTAACAATAAGTAAAGTACCTTCCTTAGTTCTGTGAGTCATTCTATCAAATTACCAAACCTGAGGAGGAGCTCATAGGAACCTCTGATTTATAGCCAGTCAGTCAGAAGTATGAGTGACCTGGGGCTCATGATTGGTGTCTAAAGTGGTGACAGTCTTGTGGAACTGAGCCCCCTAAACTGTAGATAGCATGAGAATTGAATTAAATTGTTGGACACCCAGTTGGTAATAGAGTTGGAAAAATGGTGTTGGTAGAGAACTACATATCTGGTGTCAAGAAGAGGAAAAAACCCTTTCATTTGGTGTTAAAATGTTGTGAGTAAAAAAACTCAGAAACACTATTCAGTGATTAAAAAGCAAAACAAAGCAATGAGCATCAAGTCATGCAAAAACAAAATGAATCTTAAATGCACATTGCTAAATGAAAGTAGCCAATATAAACAGGTAAGAGTTCACTTACCTGACAAAGCTATAGAAACAGTAAGCATTTAAGTGGTTGCTGGTGTCTTGGGAGAGGACTGAATAGGTGAAATGGGAATTTTTTTTTTTTTTTTTGAGTTGGCGTCTCACTCTGTCACCCAGACTGGAGTGCAGTGGCTGCTCCTGGCCACTGCAGCCTTGACCCGCTGGGCTCCAGCGATCCTTCTGCCTCAGCCTTCCAAGTAGCTGGAACTACAGGCGCGTGCTACCATACCCGGCTAATTTTTTGATTTGTTGTAGAGGTGAGGTCTCGCCAAGTTGCCCAGGTGGGTCTCGAACCCGTGGGCTCAGGCAGTCCACTCACCTCAGCCTCCCAAAGTGTGGGATTACAGGCTGAGCCACCGAGCTTGGCTGAAATGGGATATTTTTAGGGCAGGAAATCCTATTCTATATGATACTGTAATGGTGGATATGAGACACTAGGCATTTGTCAAAAGATATAGAACGTTATAGCACAAAGAGAGAGTCTTAATGTAGGCAATTTTAAAAAAATAGATAGGCAGAAACCTTAGACTAGAATCAGAATGTAATAAAATAATCTTAGTGCATGAAATCTTAGTGGTGTATGAAACTTCACTGAAGGAGATGGGGAGAAAAGTGCTGACCTGAGTCATTATAGAAATGAGTGGTGTCTGTAAGACTAAAGTCAAAAGAAATTACACTTAAGTACTGTACTCCAGTTGAAAGGTGATATAACCACCATATGGACTGTATTCTATATATGAATACATATATATATATATGAAGCAAACATTGAAATAATTGAAGGAAGAAATAGCAAAACAATAATAGAAGACTTTAGTACCCCCATTTTCAATAATGAATAGAAAAAGCAGACAAAAGATCAGTAAGGAAACAGAATTTCAACACTGTAGACCAATTGGACCTAACAGACATATAAAGAACACTCCACCTGATGACAACAGAATATGGGAAGGGGACCCCCCCCCAAAAAAACCTGGCATTATCTTTTGGAGGTCAGGCCTTACACTAAGAATTTGTTTTTCTGGATCAAATGGTCAACCAAAGTTTTTATCTGGAAGTTTTGAGAAGGTTGCATTATGATTTGCATAAGAAACATCCTGAGGTGACAACACCAATGGCCAATGCCATAGTCAATTATGCCTATATCTTTATGCCAAACAAAGCTGCATTAAAACAAACAAGCCCTAAATGATGAAGTTCAGAGATCTTCCAGTTTGGTGAACTCACTGAGGTGCCAAGAAAGTGGTGTGCCTAGAGAGGGCACTGTAGTACAACACAACTGCTCATACTGCGCTGAGTATTCAGCAGTTTTTGACCAAAAACAGCATGATACTGTGCCCCACCCTCTCTATTCAACCCATCTCGCCCTGAGCAACTTTTTTGTTGTTCCCCCAGATGAAAAAGTTCTCAAAGTGAAACATTTTGCTGATATGGAAGAGGTAAAACAAAAAAATGGCAAAAACACTAAAAGTCATCAAAATCAATGAACTCAAAAAACGTTTAAGCAGTGGAAAAAGTGTCTTAGTAGGTTTATTGCACCAAATAGAAATTTCAGTTTGGGGGGGTTCCCCCTAATACACATTCTTTTCAAGGCCACATAGAGTATTTTCCAGGATAGAGCATGTGCTAGGACACAAAACATGTCTTAAAAATACCTTAAAAGTTTACAATTGTATCAAATATCTTTCCAAGGAATAAAACTAGAAATCAGCAGCAAAGGAAAACTGGAAAATTCACAAATATGTAGAAATTAAACTGAAAGGTACCTATGAAAACCTAGAAGAAACTTAGCTTATTCTTTCGTCTTTTTGCCTCAGCATAACCATTAGAAAGCATTCAGACATTCTACTGCAGGACAAACAGCAGCCTATCCCATCCCCC
>CAUYQG010188637.1:0-20720 GCA_963574415.1 Tarsius wallacei | reverse complement strand
CTGAGGTGAGTGGATTGCCTGAGCCCACGGGTTCGAGACCCGCCTGGGCAACTTGGTGAGACCTCATCTCTACAATAAATAAAAAATTAGCCGGGCGTGGTAGTGCATGCCTGCAATTCCAGCTACTTGGAAGGCTGAAGCAGAAGGATCGCTGGAGCCCAGCAAGTTGAGGCCAGAAGCGGCCACCGCACTCCAGTCTGGGCGACAGAGTGAGACTCCAACTCAAAAAAAATAAATTAATTAAATTAAATTAAAAATATAAATAAACAAATAAATAAAAAAGAAAACACTGATGTGTGGAGCCCAGACCAATTAAATCAGAATCTCTATGGAATGGGCCCAAGTAATCACTATCTTTTAAGAGCATCCAGGTAATTATAATATATGACCAGTGTTATGAATCACTGGTGTAGACTAATCCAGTTAGCCAATTCAGAGAGTCTTTGCCGTGAATCTCAATCCTAGATAACTCCAATCAGTATTTCAGAGGTTGTTACTATAAGAATCTCAGCAAAATTATTCCAGAGGCTTCTTAACATCTAAATTATTCACTTATGTTTAGAACTCCAAAAAAAGGGTAAGAGAAGTGGTGGAAGTAGAAAGAAATAGAAAGTAAGAGGGATGGAAGAGGGAGAAAGAAAAAGGAAAAAAGAGTAAGAGAGAAAAGTGAAAAGAAGAAAAAGAGAGAGCTGGGGGGAGAGAGACAGAGACACACACATACACAGAGAGAAATATTCACTCATATATTGTAAAACTGAAGATTGGGCCTCATTAAATACTCCTGTACTTGTACTTCGAACAAAATATTTGTTGAAGTACATCATCTTTTCTTCATTTCAGATCGTTTTTCTCTTTAGAGGTCAATTAAGTAAATTTTTGACAACTATGCTAAATGAAACACTGAGGTTAAAATGTTAAGCACATTATGTTAAGTACAAAAATTAAGAATTAAAATGCCCCCAGAAACCTTATCATAATAATGTGTAAAAATTTGTTTACATCCCCCTGAAAGCATCTGGGATTAAATAAAAAGCAAGAGGGCCTTCCACAATCTTTCAAATCATTCATGATGCTATTATATATATTGAAAAATTTCCCCTCAGCTGCATTTATTGAGAACAAAATTAGGGAAATACTCATATTCTCACATGATAAATATTTCTTTAGTGGCTATTATATACCAAGCAGTGTGCTCAGCCCAATAAAAGAAACAAAATAAATCTACAGAAACTGACTCTAAAGAAACAAAGGCATATGAATTACTCAAAAAGAATTCAAAATCACCATCATAAATATGCTCAATGAGCTCAGAAGAATGATGCAAGAACAAAATGGGAAAGTCAACAAAGAAACAGATTTTTTAAAAATAACCAAACAGAAATTTGAAGCTGAAGAATATAATAACTGAATTTAAAATTCACTAGAGGGGTTAAACAGCATACTTCAAGCAGAAGAATCAACAGGCTGAAAGACAGCTTATCTGAAATTATCCAGTCAGATGAATAAAAAGAAAAAAATGAAAAAGAGTGAAGAGATCCTAGAAGACTTATGGTGGAACACCATAAAACTAACAAATTCACGCCTATGGAATTCAAGAAGATAGAGAAAAAGGGGCAGCAAGACTTTTTGAAGAAATGATGACTAAAAATTTCTCAAATCTGGGGAATGAAATGTACATCCAAATTTCAGAAGCCAAAATAACTTCAATAAGATTAAACACAAACATGGCAATGCCAAGACACATTATAATCAAATTGTCAAAAGTCAAAGACAGAATTTTGAAAAGCACAAGTGACTAGCCATATACAAGAGAAACTACATAAGACTATCAGTGAAATTATTAGCAGAACCACTACAAGCCAGAAGTAAATATAATTACACATTTAAAGTGCTGAAAAGAAAAATCTGCCAATCAAGATAACTATAGATAGATAAAACTGTCCTTCAAAAAATGAGAAGAATAAAACTTTCCCAGGTAAACAAAGGCTGAGTGAGTTCATTAGCCACTCAACCTACCTTACAAGAAATGATGACTTAAGTTTTTCAAGTTGAAATGAAAGGATACAATTCAGCAACACAAGAGTACATAAAAGTATTAAGCTCACAGGTAAAGGTAAATATATAGACACATACAGAATACTGTAATACTTTAATAATGGTATGTAAATCATTTTTTAGTTCTGGTATAGAAGATAAAAGTATAAAAATAACAACTATAAAAATATGTTAACAGCCAGGCAAAGTAGCTCAATGGAGGATTGCTTGAGACTAGGAACTTGAAGCCAACCTGGGCAACATAGCAAGACATTGTCTCTACAAAAAAATTTAAAAATTAGCTTGGGATGATGGCATGAACCTATAGTCCCAGCTATTCAGGAGGCTGAGGAACCCAGAAGTTGGATACTGCAGCAAGTGAGGTATGATCATGTCACTGCACTCCAGCTTGAGCAACAGAGTGAAACACTGACTAAAAAAAATATATGTGTGTGTGTGTGTGTGTGTGTGTGTGTGTGTGTGTGTGTGTGTGTGTGTGTAATTCACTAGAGGGGTTAAACAGTAAAATTCAAGCAGCAGAAAGAATCAACAGGCTGAAAGACAGCTTATCTGAAATTAACCAGTCAGATGAGTAAAAAAAATAAATTAATTAATAGACACAACATAAAGAGAGGTAATTTGCCACATCAATGACATAAAGTGTGTCTGGTAGGAGGGAGAAAGGTAAAAAAGAAAAAAGAAAAAGTAGAGTGTGCAACTGAAGTTGTTATCAACTTAAAATAGATATCTATAAGATTTTTTATGTCACTCCCATGACAACATCAAAATACCTTTAGAAGATGCACACACAAAAAAGAAAAATGAATCAAAGCATGATTAAAAAATAATCAGTGAAACGTAAAAAAAGACAACAAAAGAGGAAAAGCAGTAAGGAAAATCCACAAACCTTGAACAACTATTTTAATACTACAAGAAGGGGATTGGCAGTAGTGGGAAACTGCCAAGGGAGGGCGGGAGCGGCAGTAGTAGGAAACTGCCAGGGGAGTGGGGGCATACCTCATCAATAAGGGTACCTGCATGATGAACATTTGTATACCTAATCCTGAATTGTACCCCACATATTTAAGATAAAAAATTTATAGAAAAAAAGAGAAAAATCCACAAGATAAACATAGAACAACCATATAGCTACAGTAAGCCCTACCTTATCAGTAATAACTTAAATGTAAGTGGAATAAACTCTCCAACTGAAAGGCATAGAGTGGCTGAATGGATTTAAAACACACACACACACACACACACACACACACACACACACACAAGGTCCAACTATATGCTATCTACAAGAGACTCATCTTGGCTTTGATGACAAATATAGGCTGAAAATAAAGTGATGGAAAAAGATGTTCCGTGCAAATGGTAACAAAAAGGAAGCAGGGGTCGTCACACAAAATATACTTTAAATCCATAACTTTCATAAAGACAAAGAAATGCATTATGTAAAGATAAAAAGGTCAATCTATTCTACCATGAGGATATGATCATTATAAATATATATGTGACCAACATCAGAGCGCCTATATATACAAAGAAAACATTGATAGAATTAAAGAGAAAAATAGACAGTAACAAAATAATAGTAGGAGATTCAATACTCCACTCTCAATAGTAGATAGAACATACAAACAGAAAATCAATAAGAAAAAAAGAGGGCTTGAAAAACACTATAGATCAAATGAACATAACAGACATACATACAGGACATTCCACACAACAGCAGCAGAATATATACATTCTTCTCAAGAACACACAGAACATTCTCCAGATAGATCATATTAGATCACAAAGCAAGTCTTAACAAATTTAAGAAGATTTAAATCATACCAATATCCTTTCCAACCACAGTGAAATAAAACTAGAAATAAGTAGCAGCAGGAAAACTAGAAGTTTCACAGATATATGAAAATTAAATAACACATTCTTGAATAGCCAGAGTCAAAAAGATCAGAAAGAAAATTAGAAAATATCTTGAGACAAATGAAAATAAACATGCAACATAAGAAAACCTATGGGATGTAGCAAAATCAGCACAATAGGTACATTTAAAGCAGTAAAGTCCCACATTAAAAAAAAAAAGGCAGACCTCAAAGAACCTAATTAAACACCTCAAGAAACTAGAAAAATAGAACAAACTAATTTCAAAATTAACAAAGAAAAAAATTATTAGATAAAAAATGAAATAAGTTTAAAAAGCACACTAGAAAATAAACCTAGGGTTGGTTTTTTGAGAAGAGCAACAAAATTGACAAATATTTGACTAAACTAACCAAGAAAAAAAAACAGAGAAACTCAAATAAATAAAATCAGAAATAAAAGGAAACATTGCGATTTTTGCCACAGAAATAAAAACAGTCATAAAAGGCTACCACAAACAATTATGAATCAGTAAATTGGATAACCCAAAAGATATGAATAAATTGTAGAAATGGAAGAAATGTAGAAATTTGCAACATGGAAGTAGAAAGAACTTAAAAAGCTAGAGAGTTGTATAACTGGCTAGGAAGTTCATTAATCAAAAATCTTCCAACACAGAAAATCCCAGGACAAAATGACTTTACTGAAGAAGTCTACCAAACATTTAGAGAAGAACTAATGAAAGTCTTTCTTCCAAAAAAAATGAAGAAAATGGAATACTTTCAAATTCATTTATGAAGCCAACATTATCTTGATACCAAAGACACTACAGGAAAGAATACTACGGGCTATTATCCCAGAAAAAATACACATGCAAAAATCTTCAACAAAACACTAGGAAACTAAACTGAACAGCACACTGAAAGGATTATACATCATGATAAAGTGGCATTTATTCCTTGGATGCAAGAATTGCTTAACATATGAAAATCCATCAATATGATACACCCTATTAATAGAACAAAGGATAAAAAGTATATGGTCTCAATATATTTAAAAAAGCATTTAACAAAATTCAACATTCTTTCATGATTAAAACATCCAACAAACTAGAAATAGAAGGAAAATACTTAAACATAGTAAGAGCCATTTATGGAAAGCCCACATCTAACATCATACACAACAGTTAAAACCTGAAACATTTTTCTCTAAGATCAAGAGCAAGGCACTTTCACCACTTCTCTTCAGTGTAGTACAGAAAGTCTTAGCTAGAGGAATTAGGTAAGAAAAAGAAATAAATGGCACCAAAATGAAAAAGAAATAAGTAAAATTATCTTTGTTGGCAGATGACATTATCTTATATGAAGAAGCTCTAAAATTTCCACAAAAGAACTGTTAGAACTCATAAACAAATATAGCAAAGTTGCAAGACACAGTATCAACATATAAAAATAAGTTTGTTTCTATACACTACCAAGGAACAATCAGAAAAGGAAATGAAGATCACAATTCCATTTACAATAGTATCAAAAATGATAAAATATTTAGGAATAAATGTAATCAGTAAGGAAAAAACATGTATAATAAAAACTATGACACATATATGGTCAAAAACTATGATGCTTTTATAGTCAAATCTCCAACATGGGTGGTGCCAAGAATATACAATGGTTAAAAGACAATTTTTTCAACAAACCACGTTGGAAAAACTAGATATCAACATGCAAAAGAATAAAATTAGATCCTTATCTAACACCACAAGCATTAACTCAAAATAGATTAAAGACTTAAATATAAGACCTGAAACTATGAAACTCCTTAATAAAACCACAGAAAAAGAGCCTTATAATATTGATCTTTAGGCTGCAAGAACAAAAATGCACAAATCCAACTATATCAAGCTAAAAAGCTTCTGAGAGTAAATAATAGAGTACGAGGTAAGCTCTGGAATGGGAGAAAATATTTGCAAACCATATATCCATATATCTGATAAGGAGTTAATATTTTTAAAAAAAGGAAATTTTAAATTGGGCAAAGGATTCAAATAGGCATTTCTCCAAAAAAGATACAAATAGTCCAACAGATATATGAATAGATGCTCAGCAACACTAACTATAAGGAAAAGAAAAATCAAAACCTCAGTGCACTATCACCTCATGTCTGTTAGTACAGCCATAATTTAAAACAAACAAATGTAAATAAAACAAAAAATAACAAATGTTGACAAGGATGTGGAGAAACTGGAACCCTTGTGCACTGTTGGTGGGAATTTAAATAGTGCATCCTCTAAGGAAAACAGTAGTTGGAAGTTCCTCCCAAAATTAAAAATAGAACTACCATATGATCCAGCTATCCTACCTCTGGGTATTTTTCCAAATAACTGAACTAAGAATCTTGAAGAGATATTTTACACTCTCGTGCTTATTGCAGCATTATGCACAATAACCAAGTGGTAAAAACAACCTAAGTGCCCACTGACACAATAATGAACAAAGAAAATGTATTATATACATACAACAGAAATTCAGGATAAAAAAGCAGGAAATCATACCATACACTACATGGATGAATATCGATGACCTTAAGCTAAGAGAAACAAGCCAGTAACAGAAGAACAAACACTGCATGATTCCACTTAACTATGAGGTATTTAAAGTAGTCAAACTCAACAAATCATAAAGTAAAATAGTGGTTGCCAAGTACTGGGAGAAGGAAAGAAGGAGTTGCTGTTCAATGGTTATAGAGTTTCAGTCATTTAAGATGAAAAATGCTAGATATGTGCTGTACAATGTACATATAGCTAACAATACTGTACTATATATTTGCAATTTTATTAAGAGAGTAGATGTTATGTGTTTTATATGGAAGAAAGGAAAGAAGGAAGGAAGAAAGGAAGGGAGGGAGAGAGAGAGAAAGAAAGAGAGACAGAAAGAGAGAAAGAAAAGAGAGAGAGAAGGAAACACAATGAATTCCACATGGAATGTTCTACATATCTAATACTACTGATTTCTAGTTTAACTGCTTTGTGGTCAGACAGCATACTCTCTATAATTTAAATTCCTTGAAATTTGTTTAGGTGAGCTTTACAGCACAGTAAATAAAATTACTGTTTGTAAATTTTTTTTTTTTTTTTTTTTTTTTTGAGTTGGAATCTCACTCTGTCACCCAGACTGGAGTGCAGTGGCCGCTCCCGGCCACCGCAGCCTCGGCCCGCTGGGCTCCGGCGATCCTTCCGCCTCAGCCTTCCGAGTAGCCGGAACTACAGGCGTGCGCTACCACGCCCGGCTGATTTTTTTAAATTTATTGTAGAGATGAGGTCTTGCCAAGTTGCCCAGGCGGGTCTCGTACCCGCGGGCTCAGGCAATCCACTCACCTCAGCCTCCCAAAGGCGCGGGATTACAGGCTGAGCCACCGAGCCCGGCTTGTTTGTAAATATTTTATGAGTGCTTAAAGGTTCATGTAAACTGCACTTTGGGGGCATTAGGTTTGAATTGTGAATTACATTCAAGTGTTCTGTATCCTTAACAATCCTAATGATTTGTGTGGGTGTGCGTGTATAGTCCATCAATTACTGCAACTTCACTCTAACTATGGATTTGTCTATTATTCTTTCCAGTTCTGTCAATTTTGTTCTGTCAACAAGTTTCGGTTGCTAGTTCCTCTCTATGATTTGAAATTTTATCATTATAAAGTAACTATAGTCATGTTTTTTTGTTTGTTTTTTTGTTTTGCTTTGTTTTTGCCTTGAAGTCTTCTTTGACTGCTATTATCAGGAAAAACTAGTGTTCTTTCACATATTCTACATCTTACTGTTCTTTCACTTTGTATAGACCTGTGTTTCATTAATTCAGTTTCAAAATATTTATTTTTTAAACTTAATTATTTAGTCCATATACAGTTAATGTAACAACAGTATATTTAGTTTTCTAATCTCCTGTCTTATCTTCTAATTCCTCTTTTTCTTGCCTAAGCTGTATATATTACTCTCTTTTTTCTTTGTTTGAACTGATTATTTTTGTTGTTGTTGCTCATTACATTTCACCCAACATTCAGTAGTTTAAATGTTTTATACTCTGCATTCTTAACTAATAAAAAAAGAACTAAGTTTAGTCATTAACTAGGTTCCTATAGGAAAAGAGAAGGATCTTAAAATATTTTAACACGTCTTATCCCCCCCTATTATAAATCATTGTTGTATGTTTTACATTTCTATATATGATCTGAATTCCATAAGATATTGTAAGAATTATTACTATAATTATCTTATTCTATCAATATTAATTTAGGTTTAATCATTATTTTTCAGCTTTTTACTTTTCAGAAATATTTCTCTTCATTCTTGAAAGATATTCCTATTAAGCACAGAATGAGGTCAGAAGCCATTTTCCTTTCATATATTCAAGATAAGATTTTACTCCCTTCTAGTTTCCACTGTTGTTGAAAAATCAGTAAGATCGGTCTACTCATTTTTCCTTTGAAGTTAATATTGTCTTTGGCTCCTTTTCTAGATTTTTTTCTGTTTTCAATTATTCTGAGGTTTCCCTATATGGTCTTAGTGTAGATTTATGTTCATTAGTCTTTCATGAAGTTCACTGGGCTATTTGAATTTATACATTAGTGTCTTTCATCAATTCCACAAAATTCTCAGCCATTTTCCACTTCTCTCTATTTTGGGACTCATATGGAATGTATGCTAAACATCCTCCCTATCTCATTCTTTTACATTTGCATTTCCATCCTCCCTATCTCATTCTTTTACATTTGCATATTCTCCTTTGTTTACTCTGCTGTTGAATCTATCTGTTGAACGTTTTCTTTTCCTTTGGTTATTGTATTTTTTATCTCTAGAGCTTCTGGTTCTTTTTTTTTTTTTTTTTTTTTAAATGAGCTGTTTTTCTGTTCCTGAAGACATACACTTGTCTTATTTCTTTAAACATAATGAGCATGTTTGTATCATTTATTAATTGTTGGTTAATCCTAATTTGACTTCTTTACAGTCTGTTCCTGTTGTCTATTGTTTCTGCTAACAGACAATTCTTATTCTTAAGTATTTTGTTTCGTTGGATGCCTGGTAGTAGTAGAAAACAATATATTACTAAAAATAGCTTGAAATCTATGATGAAGGTAGATTCCTCCAGAAAGAGTGTTTATTATTCTTCACCAAATGCATAATACATGAACTTAAACTAAACTAAATCCAAGGCTTGAGTTTACCTTAACAACCTAGATAATTGCAACCTAGGCTTCATGTTCATGCAACATCTGGTTTATGCTTGGCTTGACTTTATCATGAAGGTGTATGCATCCTTTTGGAATCCCAGCTTCTTGTGATGAGTCTTCTGTACGCTCCCTCCTAGTATACACACTGCACTTTATTTTGGTTTCCTTTGCCCCACAAATCCATGGGGAAAAAAGCTCAAAACTTCCAGAAATGAACAAAGACCCTCACAGCAAAAGTAGCTCTCCTGATTATTTGTTTCACTGTGCCTTCTCCTTTGGGTTTTTCTTTAGCTTTGGTCTGGTAAACCCTTGCCTTTTTTTTTTTTAATGTAGAGAGGAGGTCTTGTCAAGTTATCCATGCTGGTATTGAACCCAAGGGCTCAGGCAATCTTCTCACCTCTGCCTCACAAATTTTTAAGATTTAAATATTTTTTGAGAATTTAGAAAAAAGAAATATGTGTATCCTCCTTTCTTCATTGCTTTTAGAAGAAGTTGCTTCAAAACTTTAGTCAGCCTTTTCTCAAAACAGGAAATTCTATTATCAAGTTTTATCTTTTTAATTGAAAATAAAAACATTTTATTAGCGAAAACTAAGAGACTCTAAAGCTCAGGTTAATCACTAATAAAAAATTTAAGTCAACTAAAATTAAGAAATTTACATTCGTACTTTTCTATTTAAACCACAATCTACTAACATGTGGCTTTGAAAAATTCAACAGTATACTAAAAGAGAGCAGAAAATAAGTTACCCCCAAATGTCTATTTGGAAATCCATTCAGACTAATTGTCAATACACAATTTAAAGTTTAAAATTAAATAATCATATGTTAATATTTTACAAAGGGTATTTTCAAATAATAATTTGCAATTATGAATCAGCAAATATCTGATCTATACTTAATCCCCCTTAATTAAGTTAAAAGGAAAACCATACATAGTGTAAAACTACTTTCAAACCTATATATGCAAGCATAAATTTAATTTTTATTAACAGTAATAGAAAATTTCCTAATTTATTTTATAAATTATGCATTTAAGTGACTATCACAATGTAAATACCTTATATCTTTCTATCCATTGATCAGATTTACTGTCATATTTTATTTTCAATATTGCAATTAATTACATAATGTAAATTTTTTAGATATTTAAATTTTTATCAAAATATTTATAGGTAACAATATTTTCTCTATTTTGTAAAAAAAGAATATAAAAATTCAAAACAGATGCTCCATCCTGTATTAAAATTCATTCTTTTCTAGTATTCAGAGTGAAGTTGCTCAGATTAACATAAAGCATGTCCAATTTTTTAGTATTTTAGTTTGTTCTAAATCCCTCATGTGTAGCTGCTAAATATCCATTTTTTTGGTCACACATAATTGCTCAGAATACAGCAGTATTGCCCACTGTAATAATTATAACAAACAGTATCAACCAGCACTTTTCATTCACAATCAATAATTTGTTATATAACATAACACCTGTTTGTTCTTTGATGAATAAAATTACTCCTCTTTAATAGGCAGATTCCATATTTGTTTACCCACTATTTCCATATTCCTTTCCAATTTGTCATGCAAGACATCTCCAAGAATATTGTTACTCTTATTTTAATTCCAAATCACCACTTTTTCTGTAATTGTTTTTGGCACATACTTCTTGTTGCTCTGTAATAATGCCCATGATAAGTACATAAGTCCAGCACTTAGAGCATTGTTATCTGTCTGTATAACAATTGTGATCGTGTATCATTAAACTAGTATTGGCCCACAGAGACCCATTCTTCCACTGCTCTGCTGGTTATTATACATGAGTTCTGCTCTTCATTAATTCCATATTGTCATTTAATTATTAAACTAAGTCTCCCTCTCCATTTCTGCAAACCTTCCCTTGGTATTCAACCAAGAGAGAATTCTTGTTCTCAAGGCCCTTGTGCTTATGATCTAATTAAAAACCAGATAAAAATGAGAACAAAAAGGACACCCTTGACTACAAAAAAAAGTGTGACCAACTACAAATTCACAAATAAAAATACAGACAAGCTGCTGAGAGACTCAATAAGGAAGTCATAGAAAATTGTTAGTACTAGTTAAGAAAGACTTCATGGAGAAAAAATAAAGTTCCAATTTATTCTACTATGTTTCCTTTGAGAAGTCGTCCCAGAATCCCCCAAATGAAGGAAGTCTTCCCTGCTCTGTGAACTCAAGCTCTTTCAAAGAATCTCTGATATGGCACTCAGCACATTACATTGTCATAAACTGCCCCTCCCTAATTGTAAAGATATTGAGAACTGCATTATTGTGCTCCTATCTCAAGCATCTAACCAAGTGTGTAGAACATAAGAGTTTGCTCAATTAATAAAGAAAGTGTCATCCAAACATATGATCGAATAATTCTACTTCTGGGTATATATACAAAGGAAATGAAATCAATATCTCAAAGAAATATACGTATTCCCATGTTCACTGAAGCATTATTCACAATAGCCAACATGCAGAAACATGGAAACAATGTGAGGGTTGACAGATAAATGGATAAAGAAAATGTGATTATACACACAGAGAGAAAGAAAATCCTGTCATTTGAGACAACATGGATGAACTAGGAGGGCATTATGCTGAGCAAAATAAGAAACACAGAAAGACAAATACTGCATGATCTCATATGTGGAACATATGTGAAAACTAAAACAGTCGAACTCATAAAAGTAGACAGTAGAACAGTGGTTGCCAGAAGCTGTGGTGGGAGGAGGGGAAGGGCGAATGTTGGTCAAAGGGTACACAATTTCAATTATATAATGAATAAGTTTTGGAGATCTAATAAACAGCATGGTGACTACAGTTAATAATAATAATATATTGTATACTTGAAATTTGCTGACAGTACATCCAAAGTGTTCTTGCAAAAAAAGGTAACTATGTGATATGCTAGGTTAACTGCTCAATTTGGGAAATAATTTTGCAATAATATATGTATGTCCAATTTTTTAATTTGAAAAAAACTGCAATGCGCTGTGGCAATTAATTCCATATTGTCATTTAATTATTAAACTAAGTCTTCCTCTCCATTTCTGCAAACCTTCCTTTGGTATTTAACCAAGAGAGAAGGTGCCTGCAATCCCAGCACTTTGGGAGGCCGAGGTGAGAGGACTGCCTGAGCCTATGAGTTCACGATCAGCCTGGGCAACTTGGTGAGACCTCATATCTACAATAAATCAAAAAATTAGCTGGGCATGGTGGCATGTGCCGGTAGTTCCAGCTACTTGGAAGGCTGAGGCGGAAGGATCGCCTGAGCCCAGTAGGTTGAGGCTGCAGTGGCCATAAGCATGCCACTGCACTTCAGCCTACACGACATAGTGAGAATCCAACTCAAAAACAAAAAAACAAAACAAAAACAAAAAACTGCCCACTCACTGACCATAATGATTCAAATATACTGGCATTTAAAGTTGGAAACTCTTTATGGCTTTGCGGTCTTAATACTTGTTATTTCCTCTTTCTGGAATGGTTCTTCCCAACCATTTACAAACACATACACACACACACACTTTGCATATTCATCCTTCTGATGGATGCATATTCATCCTTCCTTAAATGTTGCTTTTTTTAGAGAAGTCTTCTTAAATTCCAGTGTAAATTCAGTCCAAAGAGCTGCTTCTCATAGCATCTTATAATTTTCCTGTATCACTTAACATAATTTTTAATGACATACACGTATGTGTGTACATGCGTATCCTTAACTACCAAACCAAAATACAAACAAGGGCCTGTGGGATATTTTTCAAAGGTAGTTTCAGAGGAAATAAAAGGAATATTATCTATATATTTAAATGGTATAAAACATGAAGTTCTTAGAAACATGTACAAATATCAAGACTAGAATTCCTTTGGCTAAAATAGCTTGCAGTGGTCCTGGGGGTTAACTCAGGGGTTAACAAACTATGACCCAGGGACAAAAATCTATCCATTGCTCATTTTTGGATAGCCTGAGAGCTAAGAATAATTTTCACATCTTAAAATAGTTAGAAAAATTGGCTGGGTTTGGTGGCTCAGCCTGTAATCCCAGCACTTTGGGAGGCCGAGAAGAGTGGATTGCCTGAGCCCACGGGTTAGAGACCAGCCCAGGCAACTTGGCAAAACCTCGTCTCTACAATAAATCAAAAATTAGCCAGGTGTGGTAGCGCGTGCCTGTAGATCTGGCAACTTGGAAGGCTGAGGCGGAAGGATCACAGAGCCCATCAGGTCGACGCTGGGGTGACCATGAGCGTACCACTGCACTCCAGCACCTGAGCGACAAAGTGAGACTCCAACTCAAAAAAAAATAGTTTAAAAAATTTACAGTAGAATTCTATTTATGATATAAAAACTATATGAAATTCAAATGTCAGTATCAATAAACATGATTTTTATTAGAATGGGCATTCTAATTCATTTTCATATTGTTTATGGCTGCTTTCATGCTACAAAGACAGTTTAGCAGCTCTAACACAGGCCACATGGCATGCAAAGCCAAAGATACTTGCTTTGTGGCCCTTAAAAATTGTTACCAACCTCTATTCCCCCCAAATTGTTATTCTAGCCCAAACATGGCAATCCAGTTCCCTTTGGTAATGATTGGTTGAGGTATGGATGTGTAACCCAATTCTGGCCAATGAAAAATGATAAGAAAGCTGTGAGGAGACTTCTGGGAAAGGTTTTATTGTTGTTTTGTCTTGTTTTGTTTGTTTGTTTTCTTTTAATAATAATTTATAGATACAAAGAACTGATGTTTCTTTTATTGCTCTGAGCACACTTGTATCTGAGTGTAATGCCTGGAATTGTTATGCCAACATAAAGAGGAAGGTAGATAAAGGAAGCAAAAAGAAGTAGAGGCAGAACCTCGGCATACCTTTCCCTGTGTTGCCCTGTGAACTGCTTCTTTCATGAAATCATAAATTTTCTCTTTTTCAAAATCAGTGTGCATTAAAGTTTGCTGTAACTTGGAGCCAAAGTTACCTTAACCATACCCAGCTAAATCCAGAAATGTATGGCATGAAATTGGGTCCACGAACTCATGAAAAAAGAAAACTCACTATAGCATTTATTATAGAAAGAGGCATCTATATAATTCAAAAATGTAAAATTCAAAAGCTAAGAAACAGAGTCTAAAATAAGAGATGATAGTTTGAGACTGTTTCTTCTACCCCAGTTGGCAGGCAAGTATCCCTCTGCTGCACCAAGGGAAAGTTCTAAAATTCCCACATCCCATTTTCCTGTATGTGCCTCTAACTTTTAGGAAGGGGCTACAACATGGCATAATAGCAGGGCAGCATTGTGTCATGGCAATAGTGCATGGATGAGGGATAAGACTCTAACAAAGCTTATTACATGCCAAGCACTGTTTCAAAGTACAGTTGGCCCTTAGACAACATGGGTTTGAACTGCACAAGTCCATTTATATGTGGAATTTCTTCTGCCTCTGACACCACTGAGACAGCTAGACCAATTCCTCCTCTTCCTTCTCCTCTTTAGCCTACTCAACATGAAGACAAGGATGAAGACCTTTATGATGACCCACTGCTACTTAGTGAATAGTAAATATTTTCTACTTATTATGATTTTCTTAATAACATTTACTTTTCTTTAACTTACTGATTTTAAGGATATGGTATATAATACATACAACATACAAAATATGTGTTAACCAACTGTTTATGTTATCATAAGTCTTTCAACTAATAGTAGACTATTAGTAGTTAAGTGTGTGAGGAGTCAAAAGCTATATGCAGAGTTTCGACTGCATAATTCTGACCCCTACATGGTTCAGGGGTCAACTGTACTTTTTATATATTAATCTGACTCTATCAATAAATCCATTTGACTAACCAAACTAGCAATGGCAAGATTTAAATCCAGGTTCAGAAACCTGACTTTTAATAAATACATTATACTGTCCTTTATCTGACTCTCAGTTTTCTCCCATGAAAAATAAGGATTGTTCATCAAAGGAGAAACATCTACAAAATATGGGAAAAGTAAATTACCAGCACTTAGTACCAGCAGAAGATTGGAAAACACATTAGCATTTCTCAGAAACCTCAAATTGATGGGAACATTTGTCAACATTGTCATCTTAAAATACAAATAGCATTAGCATTGACAAAAGCTAATAATATATAAATAAAAGTGTACTTTTATACTTCTTTGTGTCTAAAATGTATTCAACAACAAAAATTTCAGCCCTTTGTATATTTGATTTTATAAATCATTGGTAACAGTATTATTTTCTCTACTCTTTAATCTTTATAGGCAAGGAATCACTACTTCTTTTGCATTTTTCATTATCCTATTTTGTAGAAAGAATAAAATTAAAGATTCTATCCAATGTATTCAACAGGCTTTATTATACGTTTCTTAATACTTAAAGCACTAAATACTACTCATACGAAATAAACAAACCAAAATATATTAGCATTGGCATTATTATCATCACTAAACACATAATGTGGCCTAAAAGGGAATCATATAAATGACTGACTGTTCAGAAGTACTTAATTTCCATAAGATCATAATTAATTATAGCATACTTTGCTTACTGAATAGGATTAGAAATAGCCAGGAAACTTTGGCTTATACAAACCAAATTCTTCAAACTTGAAAAGTATGAATGCAGTAAAAAGATCTATCCACTTATCAAATTAAGAGTCAGAATTTAAGAACAACTTTCCAAATTAAGTATTCAAGCAATAAAATCAAATACCAAAGAGGATATATTAAAAACTAGCAAAGAGAGAGAGGAAGAGGTCAAAAAACAATTAAAGTTAATATTTCTCCACTTTATGGGAATTGTATTATGGTAAATTTGCACATACTCATAAATAATTTAAAGACTATAAAAGGCAAAATGGCTCTGATACAGAGATCTCAGCATTAAATTAATATCACTCATGCTACATTAACCTTACATGATGAAATCAGTTTTATCAACAAAAAAATGACTCCAAAAGGCCTAAGTCTGATATTTCATTAACATTGACAAGGGTTTGAATCAAAGATCAGTGGGTAATGACCCTCTTGAAGCTGCCTATTCCTTCAGTTCAGTCTAACCCAAAAGGCTTAGCTAACAGCAAGCTGCAAAAGAAATTTCCCTGGGGAAGTCAGTACAGCAGGAGCTACTGCAAAGGTGAGAAGATAAATAATGCATTATCAGATTTTTAAAAAAATATTTGTTACACATAGCCAATATCCTTCAATATTATCTCCATTTACCTCCACATTTCCTTACCCTTTTTCTGAAGTATACTAATATGTAGCAGAAATAATGTACATTTTTGTCACTGCCCTATTATTTTTCCTGATTCTATTTTAATATACTTTTGGCCCTTTTCCTTTCCTTCTGGCATTTTTCAGCCTGGACATATGTAGCACACATCAAAAATTACTGCAGCACTAAAGCAGCTGTCAGATGACACCTCTTCTTTCTCACACATGTTTTGTTTTGGTGTTTTTTTTTTTAACATTTCCATCCTTTATAGAAGAAACTATTTTGTCACCTCCTTAAAAGAGAAACTAAGAGAAAAATTATGTCATTTGAGGAGTATCACACGTATTTCCCAGATGCCATTATGCTTAGCTAACCTAAATAATGAGGTGAAGTCTGCATGGGAGCAGGAAAGGAGAGGGCTCTGGTGAGAGCAACTGCAGACTGTGACAAAGAAGCAGAGATGTGATGCTATCATGCAAAATGTAATTATGAAGAAGGGCAAAAAATGCCCAAAAGGGTAAATGCCCACAACATAAGAAGCACTGTCTTGCACACTATGTAAAACCTGTCACATGTGAGTATACATTACACAGAAATGGTAGAAAATATGCTCAAGAAACAAGATTATTACTACAAAACAGAGAAAGAAATTAGGTACAGATAAAACCAGGAAACTGGCAGAAAGGAAAAAATGAGAAACTATGGAGGATACATACACCAAGATATGTGTGTGTATAATACATATACACACATATAATATATATACATATAAATATATATAGAGAGAAAAAACATATAAAAAGAGTAAGTACATACACCAAGCTCTGTTTACCATGCAGTCCAAGAAAAGTCCTCTCTTCCACAAGAGGTTGGAACTAGAAAGGTGTCATTCTTCACAGAGAAAGAAAACCACTCAACAAAGATAAGGTTTCCCTTTTACATTTTTCAAAAATAAAACAGAGTTAACAAATGTTTACTGTCAAAGATCAAATTTTAAAAAGAAAGTATTTTTTTTTATGGTCTCTGCAGCAGATGCTGTTCGTGGAGGCCCATAATTACCTAGCAGGGTAGATAGAGAAGGAAAATTTTTTTAAATTACATGTTAGGACAAATTATTTTGAGACTTTCATAAGAAGGTAGATATTTCCTAATACATTAATGCTGGAGGGCTCACTAATAGGAAACAAGAAGTTTTATAGGCTTTATAAACTTACATGCTTTCCTGTAGTTTGCATGAAGCAAGCAAAATTAAGCAGCTATAAAATTATTCTATGAACAAGTATGGATTCCCAAGGCTAAGCTTCATTAATAAAAGACAGAATAATCAGAAATTTTAACTATGAGAAAATTCACTAAATCTAGGTGACCACTGCTCATGAAAAAGGAATCCTTCTCATTCTATTCTCAGGTGCCAGTCCAGAAGTGACTTAGCAGCCAAGATAACAGGGCTGGTCAAAGCTCTTAGGTAGCCTAATTCTATTATGTTTCTATATATCAGGGCTTGGATGTATAATACACATCCAAAGAGATAAGGCTTGACAGCAAGCACTATAATATTTTAAATGGAAAAATAAAGATAACAGGTTATGAATGAGTTAAGTCAAATGACTTACTTGAAATTCTGCACTGCTAACAGTGATTCAAAAGAAAATTATAACAAGAATCATTATAAAAGAGTAATGATGATGAAAATTTAAATAAAATCCATCAAATACTTGGTTTTAAAAAAGTAAGCAATATTTAGAAAAGTGGTTGGGTTCACCCTAAAAATATTACTGACCGGAGGAAAACTAAAAATCAGGATTGAGTCACAGCCTTCCAGTCTAGAAGTTAGAAAGCAAACCAAAGCTCCTAAAAGGATCTCACAGAGAAGATTAAATTACCACAGAATATCATAAAGAATTCATTGAATGCTTAAGCAGGCTTCTGTGTAGGTCAAAGAGAACCAATCAGAAAATTGGAGTCATTAAAGGATGAAAGACAGGGTAATAGGAGCTGAAATATAATTACAGAATAAATGGAAGGGGAAAGGAAGAAATAGCAGACATATTAATAAATACTGTTTTGGCATGGGATGAATCATTTTTTCTTTAAAGACATTTATCATCCAATTCAAATTTTTTTTTTCATTCAATTATATTTTATTCTCTATTTTCTGTTTTAGGCAGAGGTCCTGGTGCCCTCAAGGGAGTGGCTCAGGTACTGGAAGTATCTGAGCCTCGATATAACTATATTTCATATGTTTCATTGGATATTTGAAGCACACCTTATCTTCCTTCTTAAAATACTCATTAAAAGGCCGGGCAAGGTGTTGCTCAAGCCTGTAATACCAGCACTTTGGGAGGCCGAGGCGAGTGGATTGCCTGAGCCTGAGGATTCGAGACCAGCCCAGGCAACATGACAAGACTTCATCTCTACAATTAAAAAAAAATCAAACATTAACTGGGCACGGTTGCACACGCCTGTAGCTCCGGCTACTTGGAAGGCTGAGGCAGAAGGATCGCCAGAGCCCAGCAGGTCGACACTGGGGTGACCGTGAGTGTTCCACTGCATTCCAGCCTGTGCGACAGAGCGAGATTCCGATTCAAAAAAAAAAAAAGTTAAAAAAATTTTAAGAAAATATTCATTGAAATCAGCTATTTAACTGTACATATTTGCATACATACTATAACTTAACTTTTGAAAAGGAGAATAAGAGAAGCAAATCTGTAAAACACAAAAGCAGTAATTGATTAAAGATTTAAAATCTACATGTATGGATGGCCAAGACATTACTTCATATTGTTCTTGTACTTATTTTTGAATCTATAATTCAAAAATTATATACATTATAAAAACATTTTCACTTCAACTTTAAGCAAGTCTTTCTTAATTCACTGAAATTTGTAAGCTCCTTTCCCATGTCATCTCCCACCATACCTTTTGGACTCCACAACCCTGCTACCCTGAACTTCTGGCGTTTCACTGCACACAGGATCAAGCACATGTCTGCCCTAGAGACTTTGTGCTAACTGTCCCCCAAATAGCCACATAGCTGGCTCCTTCGCTTAATTCATGTCTCAGTTCAAATATCATTTCTTTGAGAGGCTTCAACACCCTGCCTGCATCGTGCCCCATATTTTACCCCGATTGTTTTCTTTTATGGTATCTTCAACAGCATATCATTATCATTTGTTTCATATTTATTGCTGCCTTCTCACTGACAGTGAGCTCTGCTCAGGTCAGAGACTATCACTTTGTTTCCCCTACCTTGTCCCCTGCCCTTTGAGTACTGCCTGATACATAGAGGCACTAAGGTATTTGTTGAATGAATTGGTGAAAGAACAGCTGGATGAACTGTAGTTGGTTTTCCTTCTACATTTATTTCCTCTCTGCCTTTACCATCTGCCATACTGTCAATGTGGCTCAAACTACACAATGCAAAATATGGAGTTGGGAAAATACAAGGCATTTTTAGGGAACAGTGAGTAGATTAATAAAATGCTCTATGAATAGTGGCCTAGGACTCAGTTGTTTTGACCTCACATAAGCTATTTTTAATACTTTGTTTCCTCAATGAATAATAATAATAATCCTCACCTCACACAACTGTGTTAGGGATTTTATGAGGTAATATATGTAAGTGTATATAAAATGGCTGATACAGGGTGGTTACATAGCAAACATTCAGTAAATATTAACTAGTATTATAATAGCTTGCTTGCTGCCAGTTTTCTATTGCTGGTTAGGGCTTTAACTATCATGGTAGAGAGTTTGCATCTTCTAATGAATATTTTTGTTAAATTTATTCCTAACGAATAAAGATTCCTTTATGAATAAATTTTGGTTTCATGCTCTTCCACGTGGAATTCCTAGGCCACATTACTTTCTTTCAAAATGTTATCCATCCAGAGATACAAACACTAGTTCACGCTTTGATGAGGAAAAGTCATTTCTGTACTTCACACACAAAGATAAATCCCAAATGCATTTCATCATTAAAATGTACTAGGAAAAAAACTAAGAGAATATTTAAAACCAGGTTAGGGAAAGCTATTTTAAAAATTCATAAAAGAAGAATGAGATGGCCTTATGCCTATCAATCTAATAGCAAAATTTTAAATGATAATATCATGTGTTGATAAAGTATAGTAACATACCTAGTAAAACTGAATACAATTTGGTGATTTATGGCAAAAGTGTTAAAATGATGGCTAGTAGCTGGGCTTGGTGGCTCAGCCTGTAATCCCGTGCTTTGGGAGGCTGAGGTGAGTGGATTGCCTGAGCCCGCGGGTTCGAGACCCGCCTAGGCAACTTGGCGAGACCTCATCTCTACAATAAATAAAAAATTAGCCGGACGTGGTAGCGCA
>CAUYQG010188630.1:0-11476 GCA_963574415.1 Tarsius wallacei | reverse complement strand
GTACCTACTTCATAGATTATTATAGGAAATTGATATATAGGAAGTGCTTAGAACAACTTAAATGTTAAAAAATATGCAGTGCTAAGCACATAGTAAATTTTATGTAAGTTGTATACACATATATATAACTATATATATATATATATATATATAGACAGCAAGTAGCTAGAAATAATTAGCTACTTGCATGAACTGCTGTAAGAGACAAAAACCAGCTACCTCTTAAAAAATTCACCCACTTTCCGCAAAAGCACTCCATCTGTTAATCAGTTTTCAGAACCAGAGCAACATTTGCCAAAAATTGTATTTATTAAATATTTAAATGCAATTTTGTCATCATATATTATGGATGAACTCTAACATGAGATGTGCAAAGGGTTTTAATCACAATCCTCATGTTGAGTCTGGTTCTGCTCTCAAATGGTTGTTGAAATCAATATAAACATATCAGGTGTATTATCATAGAAACATATGTGTAAATTCCATATCTGTGTCATGGACTGGTGTTTTTGTCCCTGAAGACTGGCACACGGTAGGCACTCATGAATATTCTAGAAATAAACATATGAATATGTTAAAAGTAATTTTAGAAGCTGTAGAATACTAAAAACAATACTTTCAAAATGCAAAGCCAGTTTCTTTTTTTCGTTATTTTAAAAAATTTCTTCAGTTTAAAAAAATCAACAACTCTTCTCAAATTCATTTCAGAAAGTACATTCATTTAACAGTTGATTTAGGTTTCTAGAGTTTTCTTTGTCAAGTTATTTGGGGTTTAGCAGTTTATAATGCTATAAAAGTCACTTTAGAAGTGATTGTTAGTGAAAGCGTCTAGTGGTGGGTCTTAAAGTGTGGCCTTCAGTAGTATCATCAGCTGGGTATCTATAATAGAAGAAAATTCTCAGGCCCCTCCCTTTCTGCTGTATCATAAACTTTGGAAGTGGGCTGAGCAATCTGTGTTTCAATTGGCTCTGCAGATGATTCTGATACACAATAAATTGTGAGAACCCTGGATTATAGAAACTTTGTATTCTTTAGTGGCTTTTCTTACAGACTTTTCAAAAATAATAGCGCTGTGCCTTGAAAGAAATAGGCTATCCCTGGGTTATTTTAGAAGCTGGCCCAAATATTACAAAAGTAAAAATACAAAAGGCAAGCTCACTCTTTTATTCTGAAAACAATAGAACAGAATTGTTCTACTAGGGAAATTGTTTCAAACATTTGGGCGAGTTTTAAAAAAATTCTTTTATTATGTAACTTGTGGTAAGTGTCAATTTTTATTTATTTTAGGGACTGATTTATTTAGTGACGAGAACAAGAACTTATAAGTGCGTTAGGTAATTCATATGCTAATTACCTTGATTTAGCATTCCACAATGTATCTCAAAACATGTACTTAATAAATATGTACAATTTTAATTTATCAGTTAAAAATAAATTGTTTTTTTAAAAAAAGAAATATCACATAGTACAAAGTGTAAGTAAAACATCAAAAAACTAAAGGTTGAAAAACAGGTTAATAAAATTTTTTTTTCAAAAACATAAAGATTTACAAAACCACTAAATTCATCTAAAGAGGCTCTTGCAGAAAACAAAAGGAATTTATATGTAAATTTATGTGTAAAAGGAACTGATTTTCCCAATTTAATTTCCATTTAGAGACACAGTTGAAATTTTAAAATAGTGATTGGGAAAAAATAAAATGGAAGAAGAAGAGAGACAAAGGGAATTTAGAATCACAGTCTTAAAATAATGCCAAAACTACTATGTTCAACAGTTATTGAGAATTTATATAAGGATTATCAGTGTATTAACCAATTTGAAAATTAATATTTAAATGAATACAGCCCCGTTTCTCACAGAGGTCACAATGTAGGGGAGATATATTTTACCTACTTTGAAATGAATGTGGACATTTAAAAGCCCTAGAGAGAAGACAAACATTTTATTTTAACAAATTGAGATAATACTGATTTCTAAGAAAAAATTCTATTGCCAATCTTTTCAGATAGGCCACAAAAATAGATCTCCAAATTATGTTGGTACAGGCCTTATACAGTCTCTCAGGCACAGTGTGAACTCTTTAAACATTTGTTGTTAAACATTGCAATAAATTATATTATCTTTACTTTCAGAGTAAAAACATCAGCACCTTAAATGGGTGTATTTATATACTAACTAGAAGGAGTTAATGGGCAAGAAAAGGATAAGACATAATTGTCAACTACATGAACAGCCAAGGTTTTAGAGTTTGTCGTAAGATAATTTAAGTGGCAATGGAACTCAATAAGGAATGCAATAATAAAACTATTAACGTTAATTAAACTATCAGGAGAATTTATTGAACTCCAACAGTATGTAAGAAACTCTATAACATGTTATAATACAGTACAGATGAAAACAAAGTCAAGAAAACTAGATTTTTAGTTAGGAATGAAAGGAAAAAACATGTATTTCCATAAGGGTATCTCCTGCATTTGCTAAAGTTCTTATAGTTTGAGATTTTACATTTAGGTCTTTGATCCATTTAGAGTTGATTTTTGTATATGGTGATAAGTACGGGTCTTGTTTTAATCTTCTGCATGTGGTCAGCCAGTTTTCCCAGCCCTATTTACTGAATAGGTTCTCCTCTCCCCAGTTGGTGGTGGAGACTGTCGAAGATGAGTTGGTTGAGAAATTTGGTTTTGCTCCTGGAATCTCTATCCTGTTCCATTGGTCTATATGCCTGTTCTTGTACCAATACCAGGGTGTTTTGATAATAGAGTTTAAAGTCTGGGAGTGTGATACCTCCTGCTTTGTTTTTGTTTGTTTTCTTGTTTGTTTGTTTGTGTGTTTGTTTTGCTGAGGTCGTTTATGTTTCCATATGAATTCCTGTATTGTCATTTCCACATCTGAGAAGAATACTGCTGGTAATGTAACCATACAACCCCGCAATCCCCTTACTGGGAATATACCCAGAAGAACTCAAATCACTCTATAAAAACGATACCTAAACATGTATGTTTATCACAGCATTGTTCACAATAGCAAGGACATGGAACCAACTGCGATGCCCATCAAAAGAGGACTGGATTTAAAAAATGTGGTACATATATACATGATGGACTACTACGCGGCCATAAAGAAGAACAAAATCATGAACTTCACAGCAACCTGGATGGACTTAGAGTCTATAATACTGAGTGATCTTTCACAGAAACAAAGAACAGAGTATCACATGTTCCCACTCATAAGCGGACCTTGAACAATTTGTAATACTACAAGAGAATGATTGGCAGTAGTGGGAAACTGCTGGGAGAGAGATGGGGAAGTGGGGCTGGCAGTAGTGGGAATCTGCCTGGGGAAGTGGAGGGCACACCTCATTAACAAGGGTACCTGCATAATGAACATTTGTATACCTAACCCTGAATTGTACCCCACATCTTTAACATAAAATAAAAATTAAAAGAAAATTTTTTTAAAAAAGAAAGAAAAAACCCAATACAAGAATGATAAGTGATAAGTGCCATTTTATATGACAGACAACGAAGGCAACAGGTTAAATGTCAATCAAACATAAGAGATTTCTCTTATTAGCAAGTAGTGTTGCAGTTGTTTAGGTTTACTTGAATTTCTTGTTTTGCTGTGTTTGAAGGATAAAATCTTCACCTCCCTTGTTTCTCCCTTTTATCTTCTCACACTCTTCAAACATAGAATATTGACAAGCTTATGATGGTAACATGGAGGGTATATGACTAGAAAAATTACAAAGATCGTAAAGAAAAAGAGAAACGATGCTATTTGTAATATCTTCGAAAAAAAAAAAACAGTCAAATAAGTGCACTGAGTCAAGGTGGGGGATAATTATTCTATAAAATATATCAATAGTTCATCATAAAAACAAAACTCAAACCTACAGAACTAATTATAATTGCCACCAAGTTTGTCAATGAAGCTGTAATTTTTTGTTGACTCATGTTCACACATCCTAGGCAGTTTAAAAAGTGATTTTGGACACATTTTATCATTAATTTGCACAACAAACTTGGGTAGAAAATGACTGCTCAGAAACTTTAAATGAGTAAAAGCTAACAGAATTTGAATGGAATCAGGACTTAAACTCAAATAGTGCTTTTGGAAAAATCAAAATTGAGGAAGCTTCCTGGTATATATTTAATATTAGAGAAAGAGTTCTGATGACAGGAGTTAACTATCATTTGTTAAGCAAACATGTGATAAATGTTTTACCTCTAAAGGGGAATTCTCCCTGACCCAACTGTTGGCTCCTAGGATCCATATATTATTGTGGGTCTCTTCCCTTACAGTCAATGATCTCCACCTATCAGAACAAGAACTCCAGGTACATGCACTTTGGGGTCTCTTTAAGAATCATAAAGAAGAGGGAGAATACCTCCCCAAACCTCTCCCACCACCTTTGCCCTACTGTCCACCGTGGATCTGCTCTCATGGTGTGGTGGTTCTAATTTGTATTTCTTTGATGACTAGTGAGGCTGAGCATTTTTTCATATATCTGTTGACTGCTCATATGTCTTCTTTTGAGAAGTGTCTATTCATATCTTTTGCCCATTTTGTAATGGGATTGTTGTTTTTTTCTTTTTGGCACATTTGAGTTCTTTATAGATGTTAGATGTTAGACCTTTGTCAGACATATGGATGGCAGATATTTCTTCACAGTTTGTAGGCTGTTTCCCTGATCTCTTGATGGTTTCTTTGGTTTTGCAGAAGCTTGTCAGTTTGATGAAGTCCCACTTGTCTGTCTTATTTATCTCTTACGGCATGGACATTTGGGGTTTTGATTAGGAATTGTTTGCCAGTTCAAATTTCCATAAAGGTGTCTCCTGTATTTTATAAGAATCTTATAGTTTGAGGTTTTATGTTTAAGTCTTTGATCCATTTAGAGTATGATGATAGGTTGGGATCTTGTTTTAACCTACTGCATGTGGTCAGCCAGTTTTCCCAGCACCATTTACTGAATAGGTTCTCCTCTCCCCATTGGTTGGTGGTAGAGGCTCTGTCAAAGGTGAGTTGGTTGAGAAATTGAGGTTTTGCTTCTGGAATCTCTATCCTGTCCCATTCGTCTATGTGCCTGTACTTGTACCAATACCAGGCTGCTTTGATTATTTGCTGAGGATTGTTTTGGTGATTCGTGGTCACTTATGTTTCCATATGGATTCCTGTATTGTCATTTCCAGGTCTGAAAATAATACTGCTGGCAATTTAATGGATATTGCGTTCAATCTGTAGATTGCCTTGGGTAGGATGGACATCTTAACAATATTGATTCTTCCAGTCCATGAGCATGGAATATTTTTCCATTTGCTTCTGTCTTCTTGGATTTCTTTGAGCAGTGTTTTGTAATTCTCATTGTAAACGTCTTTCACTTCTCTGCTTAGGAAGATGCCAAGGTATTTCTTTTATTTCTTTTCTTTTGTGTGTGTGTGTGTGTGGCTATTGTGAATGAGATTGTGTTTTTTATTTGGGTTTCTTTTTATTTATTGTGGTGTATAGAAATGCAATTGTCTTTTGGACATGTATTTTATACTCTGAGACTTTGCCAAAGTCCTTTACCAGTGCAAGAAGGTTTTGGACAGATTCCCTTGGGTTTTTGAGGTATAGAATCATGTTGTCCGTAAGATGGATAACTTGACTTCCTCTTTGCAGGGATAACTTTGATTCCTATTTGAATACCCCTGATCTCCTTCTCTTGTCTGATTGCTCAACAAGATCCTAGCAAACTGGATCCATAACACATCTCAAAAATTATCCACCATGATCAAGTAGGCTTCATCCCTGGGTCCCAGAACTGGTTTAACATTCACAAGACCATACATGTAATTAAATACAACAGCAGATGTAAAAGCAAAAACCACATGATTATATCATTAGATGCAGAAAAACTTTTGACAAAATCAGCACCCCTTCTTGATAAAAACCCTCGAACACCTAGGCATAGATGGAATATACCTCAAAAAAATAAGAGCCATCTACAAGAAACCCACAGTCAGCATACTGCTAAACAGTATGTAAGACTGATTCTTTCAAAAAATAACCATGATCAGCAGACTCCTGTTCTGACAAAAGAAGAGAAAAAGAATCCAAGTAAATACTTTCACAAATGAAAACAGTGACATTACAACCAACTCAAAAGAAATACAAAATATTGCCATATATTATTATAAATATTTGTATGCATGCAAATTAGAAGATCTAGAATAAAAGGGTAAATTCTTGTAATCATACAACTTTCTAATATTAAAACAGAAATTAACGGAAGCCCTAAAGAGACCAATTACAAGCCACAAAATTTAACCAGTAATAAAAAAATTACTCGCCAAAATTCTGGTGCCTGTTGTCTTCACAGCTGAATTCTACAAAGCATACAAGGAAGAGATGATAACAAAACTGCTAAAATTATTGCATACAATTGAGAAAAAGGGACTCCCTCCTAACTAATTCTACAAAGTAAACATCATCTTGTTACCAAAAAATGGCAAAGGCAACATAAAGAAAGAAGACATTGAGCTCATTCTATGAGGCAGCATTTCTCTGCAGAAATATTTTTAAAAGAGCTTTGTGAAAATATAACTGTCCTTCCCTACTCAAATGTAGCATTTGTAGTAACTTAAACTTATAAATAAGAGAATTGAACAACAAAGACAATTTATTAATGAATAACTTATAGCTTTACATAACTAATATGGCAAATATAGGGAGAAAAATGTAAGACATAGTCCAACTGGCTCCATCATCATCTTCAGTAATTACTCTCATATAAGAATACCACAAAAAAATTCCAGGCCCAGAAGACTTCATTGGTGAATTCTACTCAACTCTTCAGGAGAAAATAATGTCAAGTTCAGAAAACTGCAGCCCAATTACTCTGATGAACATAGATGTGAAAATCCACAACAAAATTCTAACAAACCACATCCAGCAGTACAGTACATCAGAAACAAATTATCCATAATGATTAGGTGAGACTTATTTCTGGCATGCGAGTCTGACACAACATACACAAATCAATATATATAATTCACCAAATAAATAGAGGTTAAGAAAAAAGGGACCTCATGATTATCTCAATAGATGCAGAAAAAGCATTTAATAAAATCCAACATCTCTTCAAGATAAACCACTTAACCATCAAGGTATTACAGGAACATTTCTCAAAATAATAAGAACCATCTATGAAAAACCCACAGCTGGCATCATATTTAATGGGCAGAAGATGGAAGCATTTTCCCTAGATCTAGAATAAGACAAGGATACTAACTGCCACCATGCCTATTTAACATAATACTGGAATCCTAGACAGAGCAATTAGGCAGGAGAAAGAAGTAAAAATGAAAAATGTATCCAAATAAGATGCTATAAGGTTAAATTATCTCTCTTCACTGATGATATGAATCTATGAGAAACTCTAAATTTTCCACAAAAAGACTCCTAGCACTCATAAGTGACTTTAATAAAGTCTCAGGTTACATAATCAGCACTCAAAAATCAGTTGCATTTCTATATACCAACAACTTTCAAAATAAACAACACAATCCCATTTACAATAGACACACACATAAAAATAA
This sequence comes from Tarsius wallacei, assembly GCA_963574415.1. Lineage (NCBI taxonomy): Eukaryota > Metazoa > Chordata > Mammalia > Primates > Tarsiidae > Tarsius > Tarsius wallacei. Next base: position 3,899 of record CAUYQG010188630.1, on the reverse strand, counting down.
AATACCTTGAATATATCTAATCAAAGAGGTGAAACGTCTATACGACGAGAACTACAATACAGTGCTGAAAGAAATCAAATATGGCATAAACAAATGGAATCACGTTCTATGCTCATTATTTGGTAAAATCAATATTGTTAAAATGTCCCTACTATCTCAAGCCATCTACAAATTCAATGCAGTCCCTATCAAATTGCCAGTATCATCTTTCACATATCTAGAAAACAACAATACTTAAATTCATATGGTAAAAAGTAAGAGCCATAATAGCTAAAGCAATACTAAGCAAAAAGAACAAATCCATGGGCATCACTTGACCAGTCTTCAAATGTTACTTCAAGACTATTGTAACCAAAACAGCATGATACTTATATAAAAATAGACATAAAGAACATTAGAACAAAATTAAGAACCCAGAAATAAACCTCTGTCTTATAACCATCTTATCTTTGACAAGACCAACAGCAATAACAGCAACAACAAATGCCACTGGGGAAAATACACCTTATCTAACAAATGGTGCACGGAAAACTAGCTAATCATATAAAAAAGAAGAAATCTGGACCCCTTCCTCTCAACAAATACAAAAATTAACTCAAGGTTAATTAAAGACTTGCATATAGGACCTCAAACTATAAATATCCTAGAAGAAAGCCTAGGACATTGGCATAAGCAATGAATTCATGATTAAGACCTTAAAAGCAAAAGCAGCAAAAACCAAAATTGACAAGTGGAACCTGTGAAACAAGAGCGTTTCTACACAGCAAAAGAAAGCATCAAGTGAGTAACAAACCCACAAAATGGGAGAAAATCTTTGCTAACTATGCATCTGACAAAAGACTCATATACAGAATCTGCAAAAAAGTCAAACAAATTGACAGGGAAGAAAAAAAAGGGATTAATAACCCCATCAAAAAGTGGGCAAAGGACATAAACAGACACTTCTCAAAGGAAGACATTCAAGCAGCTAACAAGCATTATGAAAAAATATTCAATTTTTATAGTCTGAGGTCTACGTGTAAATCTTTAAACCATCATGAGTTATTTTTTGTACATTGTGAGAGGTTGAGTTCAAATTTCATTCCTTTTTATATGGCTAGCCAGTTTTTCCATCACCATTTATTGAAGAGGGAGTCCTGTCCTCAATGCTTATTTTTGTCAATTTTGTTCAAGATCAATCGGTGGTAGATCAGTGGCTTTAGTTCTGGATTCTCAATTTTGTTCAATTGGTCTATGTGTCTATTTTTGTACAGTACCAAGCTGTTTTGATTACTGTAGCCTTATTGTAAAATTTGAAATAAAGTAATGTGATGTCTCAGGGTTTGTTCTTTTTGCTTAGGATTGCTTTGGCTATTCTGGTTCTTTTATGTGCACATACTAACTTTAAAATTGTTTGGTATGTGAAAAAAAATGATGCTGTTAATTTGATACTGATTGCATCCTGTGTGTAGCAATTTTATAGAAATTGCATCAATGTATAGATTGATTTTGCAATGTGGACATTTTAATGATATTGATTTTTTTCCATTGATGAACATGAAATAATTTTTTTCATTAATTTGTGTCACTTTGATTTTTTTTTAGAAGTGTTTTGTAGTTTTTATTGACAAGATCTTTCACCCCTTGGTTAGATGTGTTCCCAGGAATTTTATTTTATTTGTGATTATTGTAAATGAGATCATTTTTCCATTTCCATGGTTGATATGTCATTAGATATGAAGTGAATCTCCTGAAGACAGCAGAAGGGTTGAATTTTGTTTCCTGTTGCTGTTGTTTATTTTTTAAATCCAATTTGCCACTCTAAGTCTTTTAAGTGAGCCATTTAGGCCACTGACATTCAAAGTTAATATTGATATTTGAGGTTTTGTTTTTTTGCAATATTAACTAGTTGCTTTGAAGTCTTAACTGTGTGCTTTCCTTGCAGGGTCTATTGGCCAAAGTGCTGACTTTTGCCTTTGTGTTAGGAAATATTGATCTTTGGTTTCCATGCTTAAAAGGATTAGGCTGGTGGTGACAATTTCCCTTAATGGTTGCTTGTCTGGGAAATATTTTATTATTCTTTTGTTTATGAACCTTAGTTTGGTGGTGTAAGACATTTTTGGTTGGCACTTCTTATCATTAAGAATGCTAAAAATGGTCCTAGTTTGTTCTGGCTTATAATGTTCCTGCTGAAAGATCTATTAGTCTTATTGGTCTCTCTTTATAGGTGATATGGCCCTTCTTTCTAGCAGACTTTAGATTTTTTTTTCTTTTGCACTGACCTTTAATAGTCTGATATCTATGTGCCTTGAGAATGGTAGTCTTGAATAATATCTCTGCAACCTTGTCAACATTTGCTGTTTTTTGCATAATGGCCATTCTGACTGATGTAAGATATATTATGGTTTTGATTTGTATTTCTCTGGTGATTTGTGATGTTGAGCATTATTTCATGTGTTTGTTAGCTGCTAGTGTGTCTTCTTCTGTATCTGTTCATGTAGTATCTGTTCATGTCCTTTCTTCACTTTTTTTAAGTTTTTATTTTATTTTAAAGATGTGGAGTACAATTCAGAATTAGGTATACAAGTGGTCATTGTACAGGTAATGTTTGAGCCTTCCTTTGATTCCCACATCGCCTGGTTTGAGATCAGGTACCCTTGTTGATATGTACCCCTCGCCCCTCACTGGCTTCTCTGGCAGGGTCCTGCTACTGCAAATCCTTTTCTCATTGTATTATGGTAAATGTTTAGGGTCCACTTATGAGTGAGAACATGTAGTACTCAGTTCTTTGTTTATGAGATAGATTACTGAATATGATAGACTCTAAATTTATCCAAGTTGCTGCAAAGTCCATAATCTTGTTCTTCTTTCTTAATGAATGTCCCATCATATATATGTACCACATTTTTAAATCCAGTATTCAAGATAAAAAAAAAAAGTCTTGTATACTGCTGGTGGGGATTTAAGCTAGTTCAGTTCCTGTGGAAAATAGTTTGGAGAATTCTCAAAGAACCCAGAATAGATTTACCATTCAACCCAGCAATCCCACTACTGGAATCCCACTGCCCCTTAAAGGATCATAAGTTGTTCAACCAAAAGGATTCTGTATGTGTATATTTACCAGAACTCTATTCACAATAGCAAAAAAAATGGAAGCAATCTAGGTATCCATAAGCAGTGAAGTGGATAAGGAAAATATGATACATATACATTATGAAATACTATCTAGCCATGTTTTTGCTATTGTGAATAGTGCTGTAATAAACATGCATGCACAGGTATCTTTTTTGTAGAATGATTTGAGTTTCTCTGGGTATATTCCCAGAAGGGGGATTGCTGGGTCGTCTGGAAGGTCAAAAAAAATTCTAGTTCTTCTAGGAATTGCCACACTGCTTTTCATAGAGATTGAATTAGTTTGCATACCCACTAACAGTGTAGAAGCATTTCCTTTTCTCTGCATCCTTGCCAATATCTGTTGTGGTTTGTTTTATTAGCGATGGCCATTCTTACTGGAGTTAGATGGTATCTCAATGTGGTTTTGATTTGCATTTCTCTGATAATTAGTGAGGCTGAGCATTTTTTCATGTGTCTGTTGGCTGCTTGTATGTCTTCTTTTGAGAGCTGTCTATTCATGTCTTTTGCCTTCTTCACTTTTTTTTTTTTTTTTGAGTTGGAGTCTCACTCTGTCTCCCAGACTGGAGTGCAGTGGCCGCTGCCGGCCACCGCAGCCTTGACCTGCTGGGCTCCAGCGATCCTTCCACCTCAGCCTTCCAAATAGGTGGAACTACAGGCACGCGCTACCACGCCCGGCTGATTTTTGATTTATTGTAGAGATGAGGTCTCGCCTGCCCAGGCGGGTCTCGAACCCGCGGGCTCAGGCAACCCACTCACCTCAGCCTCCCAAGGCGCAGGATTACAGG
>CAUYQG010188629.1:0-19220 GCA_963574415.1 Tarsius wallacei | reverse complement strand
CCTGCGCCTTGGGAGGCGGAGGTGAGTGGATTGCCTGAGCCTGCGGGTTCGAGGCCCGCCTGGGCAGGCGAAACCTCATCTCTACAATAAATCAAAAAAATTAGCCGGGCGTGGTAGTGCACGCCTGTAGTTCTGGCTACTTGGAAGGCTGAGGTGGAAGGATCGCTGGAGCCCAGCAGATCGGGGCTGCGGTGGCCGGAAGCGGCCACTGCACTCCAGTCTGGGCGATGGAGTGAGACGCCAACTCAAAAAAAAAAAAATAAGGTTCAGTTTGTGGGAGACTTGGGTTTCTAGGCCACTGAATGTTTCCAGAAGAGAATAAAGGCCATACTAGAGTTGTACTGGAAATAAATTAGAAGTTTGGACCTGGCCTAGCTTGAAAAACAAGAACTCCCTGAGAGATGAGTGGCCATGGCAGTGCTATTGGTCCAGTATTTTGTAATGGTCCCATTTATTTATGTATTTATTTATTTTCACCTGACCCCATTTAATTGCGGGCACTGTGGTTGACGCTCCCTTTACTCCTGAACGTCTCCTCCCACATTTGAGTCCTAACTTAGTCAACTGCAAGTTCTACCAGGGCAGGGATCGCTTTTCTCCCTCCCTGATACTTCCCTAGCACGTGGTATAGTACCTGACATGGAGCAGTTCTTTGACGGACCCTGAATGAGTGTGATAGGAAGAGAAAGGAAGAGCTAGATACAAAAAGATTATTGAGGGGAATATTGGAAAACCAACAGGACCTTTTGAATTATGAGATAGGAAAATGTCCCCGAGTGGGAGTTAGGAATGATGAGTCAGGATGTCCATCCAGTCGGAATGATGCAAAATGGTGGCACCATGAAACAGAGATAGAGAGGCCCAGGGAGAGCCTGAACTTCTTTCTTGCCTGCCACTAGAAGGTTATTGTGATGTGATAAAGAAGGCACAAGCAAGAACGTATTTTGGAAAAGTTCTGTTTCTTTTTTTAAAGGGCTTTTACAAAAGGACGCTTTCTTATATAGCTAAAGCTCACTATTTTGATTGTACACGTTTATTCAGATTAAAATTTTCAAGTATTTTCCCTTTAGCCTTTGCCAGTTACTAATGAGTATATCTTCCAAAAGTCACAAGGGAAGTGCTGATAAACTGCTTGTGTTCCTATTGATCATGGAATGGGCTTATCTCTTTTAGAGAACAAAACTACGAAGTTAGATCTTTGATAAAGTCTTTGTTCCATATTGACGCAAGCTTCTTAGAATGAATTCGTTTTTTAAGGTGGTGAGCGGGGTGCATGTTGTGTTTCTTTTGTTGGAAAAACACAGTGTGTAATTATTAAACAGCTGGTGCTATTGGAAGCCTCATTTAGGAGTTACAGACTAAACTGCCCAGGGATGTAGCGGCCTGGTCTTGTTTAGGTGTTTAAATTGAGCAACTCACAGGCAGGGCAGGTGGGAAGCAAACTCTGTTCTTCTTTTTAATCTTTCTATATGGACATTTTCCAGTATCTTCTGCTTAAACTGACAGTGCAAATACTAGCTGAGGAGGGTATGGGAATTTTTTTGAGGTTGATAGCCCTAAGTTCCCTTTGAATAAGTTATTTTATCCTTTATAGTTAGACTGCTCTATTTTGGCTATATCCAAAATAAAATAAACGTCATAACACAGATTCCTCTTCAACAAAGCTTCTTAAAGTAGACCTTTTATTACACAATTTATTACCCACACAGCTACAAGTAAGTTGTCGGTATCCCAGGCACCCTCTGAAAGAGGAAGGGCGTCAGCTGATCCTAAATTCATGTTTTTATCATGTTACTTTGTCTCATCTCCAACTTCTGTCTCTCCACGTTGAAGGGAAGGTGACATGATGTCTTCTTAGTCATTCAAATCCAATAACTTTTAATCTGAAGGTTAAGTAGTGAGATATAAACTAAGAGATGATAATATCAATTTTATGTTCACTGAAGGGCACAATATACCTCTTTCTAGTAGAGGGAAAATTGTGCGTAAAATGTCTTTTGCTTTTCAACAGCAGAGTCATGCCTCTCAGAGCCAAAGGAAGAAAGATTTTTAGAAAAATTTAATAAAATAAGACATAACCTCCTAAAGAAGGGCAAAAGTGACTTTTTATTATTATAATTATTGTGTTAATTTTTCAAGGCTGCATGGTACGAAGTAGTTCCCTTTTTATAGCCTCTTGTTATTGACTCTTGATATCCCTCTATGAATTCAACAACCTTTTACAAGGTTAAAGACTGGGAGAGAATGACATAATGCTCATTCTTTCCTGACTATTTTTGGTCCTAATGTGTATGATAAATAATACTGTGATAATATTGCTTACCTTCCCTCATTTTTTTCCTCCTGTGGGTGATATTTCCATTTCAGCTCAATGGGAATTCAACATCCAAAAGTACTAAGTGAAAAACCTTTACAATGTGCATTTTTATTATGCTGTTCTTATTATCTCATTAGATTTATAGTTGTCTTAAAAATGCAAAGTTTTGTGCTATGTACTATATGTATATATCATGTATACTTATATAGAGACTTACTGTATCATTAATAGGATTTTAAGACAAGAAAAGCATGCATAAGCTGAGTGTGTGATATTCACAGTTATAATTATCAAGATTATATTCTGTAATGCAGTGATTCATAAGTATAGTTGTCAAGATTGCATCCTGTAAATAATTTTAAACTTGTCTCAGTTATTCTACATTCTGGAAATAATTTTAAATTTGTCTCAACTACTTGTTCAGCACTTTCATTGGGTAGGTTCTAGGTATAAGGCACTGGTTTAAGACTAGACTAGTAAACTATAGCCCTTGGGCCAAATCTGACGGACACCTAATTTTGTAAATAAAGATCTATTGAAACACAGCTGTGTCCACTTCCTCACTATTGTCTCTAGTGCTTTCGTGCTGCAACAGCAGAGGTGAGTTATTACAACAGAGATCGTAAGACCCACAAAGACTAGATGTTAGCTGACTCCTGAATTAATGAATGGCAGATGTGGCAGGATTTGCTTTCCAGAACCTTCTATTCTTAATCTATAGTGACAAAACTGAGGGAGCATCCCTCATTTTTTCCAAACTATCTCAGAGGGAGGAAAAAAATGTATGTGTATATACATTAATATACACATACGTATAATAATTTCTTTGTGGAGTTTGGAGTGGTAAAATGACATATAGGTGTCATCATACCTCTAGGGTTTTTTCCTAATCATTTAACTTACAGAATCTTATAAATTAAATATTTTAGCATCATTAGTAGTTGAGACTCATCAGCATGCCTACTAAGGAAATGGAAGTTGGGCTCACACAGTGAGTCACTCAAAGAGTGATGCCTTTGGCCCTGTTCCCTTACCCAAGAACATTAACATAAAAATGTAACATGTCTTATGCTCATAGTCCAATGGTTGTCTAGAAGATACAAATAAATACTATCCTGAATATCTCTGTGCATTCAGATAAGTCATAATCTAATCGAGGTGCAACAGGACATAAACAGACACATCAAATGTCAACAAAAACTTTTTTTTTTTTTTTTTTGAGGTGGAGTCTCACTCTGTCACCAGACTGGAGTGCAGTGGCACGCTCCTGGCCACCGCAGAGCGATCCTTCTGCCTCAGCCTTCTAGTAGCTGGAACTACAGGCGTGCTGCACTACCACGCCCGGCTAATTTTTTTGATTTTATTGTAGAGATGAGATCTCACCAAGTTGCCCAGGCGGGTCTCGAACCCGTGGGCTCAGGCAATCCACTCACCTCAGCCTCCCAAAGCGCTGGTATTATAGGCTGAGCCACCGAGCCCAGCTGTCAACAAAAATTTTAAAGCAGATTAAAAAGATACAACGTAGAAGAGATGCATGTGCCTAATTGGTAGATGAGTGATTTAGACAATAACTCTTAAGTAGCCCAGAGAGGAAGAATTGGTAGGATTTTGGAAGACCTTGATAAAAATTAGGAAACAGTAACTTAGTATGTGCACATCTGCGGATTTATTTTATCCCTTTCCATCAGGAGCTAATGGATGGAAGGTATACACTGAATTGTATGGGCTTGGCTTATAACTTAGATTTTAAATGCCCAAAAGTCGTGTCTGATATTTTGGCATTTTGGGTTTTGAAGTAAGCAAGTTTGGAGTTGCAGTGTGAAATGACTGGAGGCGTATGGTGAGTAGAATTCGTTTTATGCAGGACCCTGGCATCTGAACTTACTGGTTTCCAGGAAATGGCCCAGGCCTATCTGTTTACACAGGCCATTGCCTGAGTTGATTGTACGATTTCCAGAGATTAGATGTGGGCTGACAATTCTCGCACTTTGGTCGGTGGTATCCGTGTTTCACATACTTTTATGTTGCATTTTAGCTAATTTACCTCTATCTATCATATAGCTAGAATAATTGAAACCATACTACCTCATTTAAAAATAGTTGTCAAATTTGAAGACATTTGCTCAATTCAGTTACTTGTGATCTGACAGTATTTCTGAGGAGATGGCATTGGCTTTGTATTTTCTCCCTTCCAGCCTTTCTCCTTTCCTTTCTTACTTTCTTGATTCTGTTTTTAAGTTTCTTATCAGATGGCTTATTATATCTTACAATTTGTAAAAATCTGTTTAGTCTTCCATTGGCATAGGCCATATCTTTAATACCATCGTTCTTACATGTTGCAGGCTTATGGTCCCTCCTTTGCAAATCTGATGAATCTCAAACGACTTTTGCACCAGAAAGTGTCTGTATATGTTTAATTTTGCAATTACAATTTTGTCTACATTTGCCCCACCGCAACCCCCCCCCCAAAAAAAAAACATATAGCAATTCTGTATTTAATTAGATTTGCTAACTGGTTCAGTGTTTCAACAAATGTTCTTAAACTTTTCTATGATGAACTGATGTTAAGAATATTAGCAACCTATCTTTAATTTGGAAAAGGTTTCCTCTATTGGCTCTAAACGCTTACCAATGTGTCCCTGGAATTATTCCTCAGATATCTTAAATATAGCACTATAAAGGCCAGCTCTGAAGCAAACTCTGGAAAGCAAGGTCATATAAAGCAATCTGTACTAACAGCCATTTTATGTCTATTAAAATGTAAACACCAGATTTACACACTCTTGAACTCTCCTGACTACAGAGTTCTATAAGCTAGTTGGAAGGTCTTTTACTAAATCAGCAAATATTACAGTAAGTGATATGCATAGCATGGGCACCCCTGTTATGTGGTTGATGGGAGTGTAAGTTAGTGTAGCCATTTCTGGGGGCATATTTGCAATGAGCATCAAGAGACTTAAAACAGTCACACCTTGGCCGGGCACAGTGGCTCACACCTGTAATCCTATCATTTTAGAAGGCCAAGGCTGGAGGATCACTTCAGGTCAGGAGTTTGAGACCAGCCTGGGCAGCATAGTGAGATCTCATCTCTACACAAAATCAAAGAATAAATTAGCCGGACATGGTGGCACATGCCTGTAGTCCCAACTCCTTGGGAGGCTGAGGCAGACGGATGGCCTGAGCCCAGTAGTAGGTCCAGGCTGCGGTGAGCCGTGATCATGCCACTGCATGCCAACCTGTACAATAAGTGCAACCCTGACTCAAAACAAAACAAAACAGAACAGAAAACACTCACACCTTGTGATTCAGGGACACACTTTTACTGAGAGGCTGTATAGCATTCAGCAATGGTTCTCAAACTTTTATATGCAAGAGAATCATACAGAGGGCTTCTCAAAACACAGATTGCTGGAGATCTTTATTTTGTTCTGTAGATCTGGGGTGGCGCCCACAAATTTGCATTTCTGATTTTTTTTTTTAAGTCAGAGTCTCACTCTGTCACCCAGGCTGGAGTTCAGTGGCACGCTCAAGGCCACTGCAGCTTCAACCTGCTGGGCTCAGGCTTTTGCTGTTCTTATCTTGATCATCACCATCATCATATCATCACTAGGAATTTAATCTACAGAAGTAATGTGAGGTACACAGAAAGATTTACACCTAAAGATGTTCATTGCAGTGGTATTTATAATATGAAAAATTAAATGTACCCTATATCTCTGATTTTATAAGAGCTAAATAAATGCTTGTAAGTTTAATGTATTATATACTCATTAAGAATCCCACTCTTGTAGAATATGTAATAACTTAACAATTATCATAATATGACTGGTGGGGGGGGAAAACCCTGAAAATACCTGCAACAAAATGTTACTAATGATTTTTTTATCTGTTAGTGGGATTATAGTTTATTTTATATACTTTACACTTTTCTATGTATCCTAAAATTTCTATTTCTACAGTAACATGTATTGACTTTATAATGAAAAAGAAAAGTTATTGTAAGTTTAATTCACATTCATTCCAGTGAAAAACTTATGGGAAGTATATAAATGATATACATATATAGCTGTTGTTATTGTTAAAGATTTTTATGTAGGGATGAAGGGACACAGTTTTAAAGGTAAAAGATTTTCTCCCACAACGTCTTTAGGTTTTCAGCTACCACTTGTCTGCTTCCTAGGCACATCTCCCCACAGAACTTCCTGACTTCTAGGTGCTCCCACCATCAAGTTTGACAACCACTAATCATCATCATCTAACATCATCAATTTGTGACAAAATAAGTTCTCTTTCTTTTTGTTTGTTTGTATTTTTTGAGTTGGATTCTCACTGTGTCCCCCAGACTGGAGCGCAGTGGCCGCTCCCGGCCACCGCAGCCTCGACCTGCCGGGCTCCAGCGATCCTTCCACCTCAGCCTTCCGAGTAGCTGGAACTACAGGCGCGCGCTACCACGCCAGGCTGATTTTTTGATTTTTATTGTAGAGATGAGGTCTCACCAAGTTGCCCAGGCGGGTCTCGAACCCACGGTCTCAGGCAATCCACTCACCTCAGCCTCCCAAAGTGTGGGATTACAGGCTGAGCCACCGAGCCCGGCTAATTCTCTTTTAATAAAAAGAGACTATGGATGAAAAAACATACTTGTTTTCCACAGAATTTTTTCCACTGCATCCCCATTCCACATTTCTTCATAGTCTCTGTGGCCTTATTCATGCCTCATATTCACCGTCATATACAGATATGCTTAGTTGCTTATCCAGTGTTTCTGCTAGAGACTGATTTCACTGCCTTAGGGAGCTGGAAAAGGCAGGGGAACATTTTATTGAAAACATATTAAAATCCCACTGATGAGGGTTGAAAACCTACCTCCAGCACTTATTGGATGAGTGAAGTTGGGCAAGTCAGGCCATCTGTCTAAGCCTCATTTTTCTCATCTGTAAAATGGGTCAGTAGAGATAACTTTCTAAAAGGGTTGATGTGATGCATATGCTAAAGAAACTATTGGCCTTAGCATAGTAGTCAGCTCTTTAAAATGTGATTATTATACTATTCTGGTTCTTTTTCAGCATCTTTTGGGGACAGGGAAAAGCCATGGCTGAAGTCTTAGTCCTGAAGGTGGAACCCTGTAGGGATCTGAGTTGTTCTTAGGACTATTGCATTTTTTAGCCTACCTCACCCACTTTATATTCAAATCCAGTCACCTTAGGACATTGTAGACCTTCTTGTTGGAGACCTCCAAGGAGAACCCTCCTTCATGAACATAGGAAGTCTTCTATCGTCCCTCATTGAGGTAATGAATTGAAATAAACACAAAGTCCTATTTGACAATCAAACTCTTGATTTAGAAACTGACCTTTACGTGAAGACTGTAGGGAACTAGCTCTTGTAGGCAATTAGTACCCCAATTTACCATTTTAGAAAAGAAAACACATATCCTAATCAATACAGAATTTCTCCTCCATACCTACTAGCAACAATACTGACGGCCCCACACACAAATGTTTTAAATTTAGAGGCAGAGTTAAGGACACAGTTTGCCTCCAGAATCTGAATTGAATCAGGGTTTTATTTCAGATAAAATCTTTGGGGCTCATAACTTAAAAAACACAACTTTTACTGGCATTACGCAATTTGCCACGGGTCATTTAGCAAAATGTTTGTATATGTAAGCCTAGGTTCTTCTTTTTAAAAAAGGAAGGGTGGAGGGCGGGGATTGGATTTTGCTAAAATCCAGGTGGCATTTCAGTTTATATTTAATTTTAATTGGAAATCAAATACAGGCAAGGCAGAAAAAAAATTGACCATGTTTTCTTTACTAAGAGTATCCTTTAGGGAGAGGAAGGACACTGCCAGCCAAATTTTAAGAAGCAGCTTTTTTATTGGCATGTCTATTTTTTTCTGGCTAAATTTTTGTGCCTGCATTTTTTTTTCTTAAACATCTACAATTTTACACGTGGCAATGACTTTTTTTGTTTCAATGCCCTTTGCCGCCTTTTCTGTGTATTTTCTTAGAGATTAGTACCTAGAGCCAAGATAGCAAATAATTACATACACATAGATTCCATAGGCTGCTGTCTGATGAGCCTCCTTTTTAGGTCCTGGTCTGAAATTATGTTTGATTCTTGTGACCAGGTTGATTTCTAGAAGGTTGGGGACGTTTCTAAAGAATTAAGAACAAGGGGGAAAAAAACGATTGTTTTTTTAAAAACCAAAATTTTCGAAGATCTTCCAGTTTGTGGGTATAACTAGCGTAGGTGCATCTTGTAAAACTCCCATAAAATATTGGCAGAGAGACCATGGCACAATTAGGGAATGGTTGCTGAGAGTGCTGGAAGAGGTGGCGCGACAGTCACCAGTGCCTACAAAATATCCCACGTGCCAAAACTGAGTGAAATCCTCAGCATTGGCTCTGTATGAAGCTTGGGTGCAATTCAGATGTTTTCAATTGGAAATTGAATACCAAATAATTCTGAATTTTCGACTGCACAATTAATTACACGTTTGTTGTAGAAAAATTAGAAGATGTAGCTAAGAAAGCAAACAGCAAAAAGAAACTATATGGCCTGCAATCCTATTTTACGGAGATAACAACATTTTGGTGGATAGTCTTTCTCACCTTTTTTGTAAAAACCATATCACATCTTATGTATTTCTATTCCCATTTCCACTGTAGAACTTTATAGATGAAAACAGTGAAACAGAACAGAAATCTCAATTATCAGTGAGAATTGCTAGGGTTCTCTTATATAATGGTCACTTTTTCTATTTCTTGTTTTTTTTTTTTTTTTCTGTTGTTGTTGTTTTTGAGTTGGAGTCTCACTCTGTCACCCAGACTGGAGTGCTGTGGCTGCTCCTGGCCGCCGCAGCCTCGAACTGCTGGGCTCCGGCAATCCTTCCGCCTCAGCCTTCCTAGTAGCTGGAACTACAGGAACGCACTACCTCACCCGGCTAATTTTTTTGATTTATTGTAGAGACGAGGTCTCGCCAAGTTGCCCGGGTGGGTCTCGAACCCTCGGGCACAGGCAGTTCACTCACCTCGGCCTCCCAAACCGCGGGATTACAGGCTGAGTCACCGAGCCCGGCTTTTTTTTTTTTTTAAGCAGGATTTATTGAGAGGACACAAAATCTCCCAAAGAGGGAGGGGAACCCAAAGGATTGCCTGGCCATCTTATTTTTAATAAATGAGTATATTTCTTCTTTTTATCAAAAATCCTAAACGTCCCTAATGTCAGAGATTTTTACAGGTTAGAAATGACTGATAACAGTATTAGGAATGTTAGAAGTAGTGTAATAGCAATAGGGACATGTATTGAAAGCTTCCTTTCGCCTAGACTTCTGCTTGTACTCTACGTATATTAGTGCAGTTTATGCTCGCAAGCACCTTGTGAGCTAAGTACTCTTGAAATTCCTACTCTACATGAGAAGAAATATAATTAGCTGCTCATATTCATTCACACAGCTTATAACTGGACAAGCCTAGATTTTACCCCTTATCTGCCCAACTCCTGACCTGACCTCTTCCTCATAGCTCTCAAGCCTCTCTTACTCTTTATTTATTGTGGTAATGATCAGTTCATTCCAAAAAAGGATTTCTCCCATTTTGCCTGCTCTCCTTCCCCGTTGAAAGTACCCTACAATGTTTTCTCATTCTGATCATTTTCATTTTCATCCATCCTGTCTTGTAGAGTCATATACATATGTATATTTGTATATGTAAGCCTAGGTTCTTCTTTTGAAAAAAAGGAAGCGTGGAGTGCGGGGAATAGACTTTGCTAAAATTCAGGTGGCGTTTCATTTTATAGTTAGTTTTAATTGGAAATCAAATACAGTCCCCCCCCCAAAAAACCATAAAATATTCGGCAGCTTCTCCATTTCCACCCTGTCCTGTTTTCAGATTGAACCCTTATTTGTAGCAAATGTGCCCAATTTGACTCTTAAGCCACTGTGGCTTGCAGCTTGGGTTGGTTTCTTTCCATTTCAAAAGGAGAGTCCTGCTTCACACCTGTTGCTCTGTGTCCTTCCAGTGAACAACAAAGGTTGGCACACCCAGACCGAAGTGAGTGTGATTCCTTCTGTTTCTAAAACGCTTCTGTGGGAAGGCCTTTGTTTTATCCAGAAATGACAGAAACTCGGCAGTGCTTCTGGTGATGAAGTTTACAGCATGCTGCAGGCATTACAGCTAAGGCGTCGGGGTTCTGAAAGGTCTGAACCATTCCTCCAGCACAGAAGACATCTTTTCCAATTGCTGTCTCCTTTGACTAGTCAGGGGGATGGAAGCGTTGCTTCTAAGAAATGGGAAATCTGGGTTCGTTAATGAGGCTGCACATAATAAACAGCAAGCGGTGGTGGTTGCAATGGACATTTTATAGACAACTTGAAAGTAGCCATTTCAGGTTTGACATGTTGGCCTTTATTGCTCTTGTGTTTGGGTACATGGAGCCAGAAGACTGGAACTGCAAACTTTCTCCAGGTGCCCCAAACAGCTGTCACAGACTGACAGGACTAGGGAAATACCTTCTGTGTTTTCTTAGTATTATATAACAGGCTTGAACCCTATTCCCAACCAACAAGAATGTATTTGGATAAAATGTTTCTGGTACCTTGTGTTTCTTGAGGAAATTATTCACCCAGCTTCACTGATTAATGAGTTAGTCCTTTTGAAGTTGCCACAGTTATTTTCATTGTTTTAATATCTGGGAAGAGTGGATTATTTTGCTTTAAGAGTGATTAGCTTTGTTGACAAAATGTCCTTTGCTCCCTGAGTGGTATTTTGTGTTCATGTTTCTGTGGCTCACCTGCTTAGCTCACAGAGAACAGCACTCCAGTCAACAAAGAACAATTGCTTAGCACAATAAATAAAATATAGTACTCACAAAGGATGTGTGATAGGACGTAGGGTGGGAGTTTTAAAGATTCATAACCTACAAGTCAAACTATGTACATTTCCCTAGCAGCAAAAGCATATGTTTGTTTCCGGTTTAGAAATAGTCTTTACCTTCCATGACTTATTTTATCAAGTCGGCTGATTACCTGGAGTCCTTGAGCCCTGCTTTACCATTGAGTCATCTGTCCTGTTAGTTGGTCACCATTCTGGATCAGCACAAGAGCCCAAATACCAGGCCTCTCTCCCTCACCTTTAGAAACAAACTGGTGAGGGTCTGCTTTGGCAAGAACGGTGGTGAATGCTGAAAAGCAGTCTTATCTAGAGAAGAGTCGTAATTTGCGAATCTCCCACTCTGGGGCTGCTTTAGGAGAAGCAAGGAGCCTCCGTTCCTTGAAGGTGTCACCATGGCCACGTCTGTGTTTTCATTGCCAAAAAAGAGACACACTTGGTGAGCCAAAGAAGGACGTCAAGCTATTTCAATTCCTAGGATGAAGAACCAAAGTAGAAGCATGATTCTGGGTGGCTCAGATATTTGCTCCTCAAGACACTTTGAAAGTTCAAAGTTGGTCTCTTCTTCCCCCAGTCTCCCTGCAGTCTCACAACTCTTTTCTAGAAGGTTTCGTTGGGTCTTGATCTCTCTTAAAAAGTTCTTATTATATTTAAATAGAGTATTCTTCCCTTTTGCCATCTGTGCCTCTTGTATGCCTCTGTGTGTGTGTGTGTGTGTGTGTGTGTGTGTGTGTGTGTGTGTACACAAGGGATGCCAAAAAAATGTATACACATTTTAAGAGATGTTCGCCATAATCAGAAGTATCTGGATGCTAACCACTTAGCACCTCTTGTAATTGCAGAAGTCAAATGCAACTTGTATTCAGCTTTTGTTATCGGTATATATTGTTACAATTTTAATACAGTTTTTTCCTTTCTTAAAATGTATCCATTTTTTGACACCCTCTGTGTGTGTGCATATATATGTGTGTTTGTGCATATGTTAAATAGAGATGAGGTTTCCCTATGTTACCCAGTCTGGTCTTAAACTCCAGGACTCAAGCAATCCTCCTGCCTCAGCCTTCCAAGGTGCTGGGATTACAAGTGTGAGCCATCACGCCCAGCCCAGTTTGTCCCTTTAATACATTTTTCTATTCCAGCTTAATTGCACCTGCTGTCTCCTGTGTTCTTGATTTTCCTTCCTCCCTCCTCTCCCCACCCCAGGTACATTGGTGTGTGTGTGTGTGTGTGTGTGTGTGTGTGTGTACATGTTATATATTCGCTTTACTTCTTATTCTTTCTCTGTAGAATCATAGAATTTCTAAAATTCCTTAGATGATCCAGCCTCACATTTTATGGATGAAGAAACTAAGCTCAGACAAAATAAAGGCTTTGTCCTTTGATTAACTTTTGCATGGATGCGCCTGGTGTATTTAGAAACAATTTTGTGGGGTATGGTGTGGACCCTTCCATGATCTGTGAAGATGGGTGAGATCAGAAACTGTATTCCTGTGGTTACCCCCACCATTAACAATGATGTTTCATACATAAGGCGTGTCTGTATCATGGTGCATGTACGTGCATATCTACTTTTTTCCCCTAAATATTTATTTATTTATTTATTTATTTATTTATTTATTTGAGTTGGAGTCTTACTCTGTTGCCCAGAGTGGAGTGCAGTGGCATGCTCCTGGCCACCGCAGCCTTGACCTGCTGGGCTCTGGCGATTCTTCTGCCTTAGCCTTCCAAGTAGCCAGAATTACAAGCGTGCTCTACCATGCCCAGCTAATTTTTGATTTATTGTAGAGACGAGGTCTCGCCAAGTTGCCCGGGTGGGTCTTGAACCTGCGGGCTCAAGCAATCAACTCACCTTGGCCTCCCAAAGTGCTGGGATTACAGGCTACATTTTTTTTTTTTTAAGATGTGGGGAACCATTCAGGGTTAGGTATACAAATGTTCATTATGCAGGTACCCTTGTTGATGAGGTGTGTCCCTCCCTCCCCTGGCAGTTTCCCACTACTGCCAATCCCCTTTGTATTGTATTATGATAGTTGTTCAAACTCCACTTACGAGTAAGAACATGTGATACTCGATTCTTTGTTTCTGTGATAGATTACTCAGTATTATAGCCTCTAAGTCCATCCAAATTGCTGTGAAGTTCATAATTTTGTCCTTCTTTATGGCTGTATGATATTCCATTGTGTATACATACCACATTTTTTAATACAGTCCTCTTTTGTTAGGCAGCATGGTTGGTTCCATGTTTTTGCTGTTGTGAATAATGCTGCAATAAATAAGCGTGTGCAGGTACCTTTTTCATAGAGGACTTGAGTTCCTCTGGGTATATTCCAGTAGGGGGATTGCAGGGTTGTATGGAAGGTTGATTTTTAGATCTTTTAGGAATTGCCATACTTTTTTCCACACTTTTTTCTTTCCAGACAGGATCTTGCTATGTTGTCCAGTCTGGAGTGTAGTGACTAGTCACAGGCAACATCAAAGTGGACTGAAGTCTCCAACTGGCCTTAAATAATTCTCCTGCCTCAGCCTCCAGAGTAGCTGGGACTACAGGCTCATGTATCATGTCCAGCTTACATCTACTTTTATTAATTTAATTTTTTTTTTTTTTAGTTGAAGTCTCACTCTGTTGCCCATGCTGGAGTGCAGTGGCATGCTTACAGCCATTGCAGACTCAACCTGCTGGGCTCAGGTCCTTCTATCTCAGCTTTCCAAGTAGCTGGAACTATAGGCATGCGCCACCATGCCCAACTAATTTTTTGATTTATTGTCTTGCTAAGATGAGGTCTTGCCAGGTTGCCCAGGCTGGTTCTTGAACCCGTGGGTTCAGGCAATCCTCTCACCTTGGCCTCCCAAAGTGCTGGGATTATAGGCATAAGTCACCATGCCTGGCCACATCTACTTTTAAGTTCATAATATCAATTATTGGAAAGTGGATTTTTTTCCCTTCACAGTAATCTTTCTTGAACAGGGATCTGCAAAGATTAAATTTATTTTATTTTATTTTATTTTATTTTGAGTTGGAGTCTCACTCTGTCGCCCAGACTGGAGTGCAGTGACTGTTCCCGGCCACTGCAGCCTTGACCCACTGGGCTCCAGCGATCCTTCTGCCTCAGCCTTCCGAGTAGCCGGAATTACAGGCACGCACTACCATGCCCGGCTGATTTTTTTGATTTATGGTAGAGATGAGGTCTCGCCAAGTTGCCCAGGCGGGTCTTGAACCCGCGGGCTCAGGCAATCCACTCACCTCAGCCTCCTAAAGCGCGGGATTCCAGGCTGAGCCACCGAGGCTGGCTGCGGGCCAAATTTTTCTTTGGAATATGCAGGGTTTGAATACTTCAGATCTATTGAGTTAATCCGTTACTGCACACAACTGAAGACCACAATGTACTACTCATAATAAAATCTTCTCTGTAACTCAGCACTCATATCCAATTGGTCTATAAGTCCTACATATTCTCTCTTCCTATCTCCATGTAATCATACAATCATTCTCGTCTACAGCTCTTCTTTCTCCAGCCCCAAACAAACCCTTACGAAGACTTATTCATTTTCTGCATAAAGGTCACCCAATTTAACTCCTTTTTCCTTCCTCAACTACGACCGCCTAGTTTTGACCCCCATGATGTCTTACCTTGCATCTTCTCTGCATCCTACCAATCATCCTCCATACTGCTTTCAGAATGATTCTTGTAAAGATAAAAATGTGCCCATATTATTCTGCTACTTAAAGTCTGTGAAGTCGGTATTGGTAGCTCCATTTTGTTCATACTTCTTAGCATGACCCTGAACAATATAGCTGCTCATGACTTCTCCAGCCTCCTCACTTACTGTGCTCCAGACCAACCAAAATGCTTGTCTCCACATCGTCGCACATCCTGTTCCCTCTACCTGAATGTCCTTTCCCGCCTTTAATCCATCCAATATCCGACCAACAATTTTCCAGAATAAATTCCTCTTACTCTATGAGTCAACTCAGGTGACAGTTCCTTAGAATGTCTTACCTGCCTTCAAATTTGGGTCATGTGTCCCTTCTCTGTACTTTGGAAACATTTCGCACGTCTCAATCGTTTCCCCTCTCATCTCATTCCACTCACCTATATACTTCGTCTCTAGATGAAGAAACTGAACTAAGAGACCCTCAATGTCGGTGACTGTGTGTTTCAAGTGGCTATGCTTGAAACCAAATGGATGGCAGTCACAGTGCATGAAAGGGACATATTTCTGAAGCCTTGGCATAACTCAAAACTGGCACAATAACAAATCCAGTCTTAACTGGATACCAAAAGAATAGCTGGTATTTTTGTTTCCAGTTAAAGTGGAACAACAAACTGGCAAGAACATAAACACATTTTACCAATCTCACCTGCTGCCATCTTCGTAAATATAAAATATTCTGATGAATATTTAACTTGAGAGAGTTTACATAGTTTCAATTTTTGCATAAAGTTAGACTTTAATATGTATATCATATTATTTTAGATTTATATAATTTAAGTTCACAACAAATGTAATGCTCATGTTCAGTGCCTTATTTATAGTAAATCTTTAATACAAATTTCCTTTCTAATCAATCCTCCCAATACCTATCCTCATATCTTGTTTACTTTCTTAATCATTTTTATAATTATCACCACAGTCATCATAAGTATTATTTCCTGAAGTCTTAGAAAAATGAAAGCTATATCTTTTCTCTCCTCTCTTCTGAGTTACTATAATTTTTTTCAAAAAATAGGAGCACAGCAGTACAAGCAAATATACTTTATATTTCTCATTTTTAAGAAACAATCTATTTGCCTCTCATTTCTGGATGGTAAAGGTTGGAATAATCATTGTGCTTTTAAATTTCACAATGAGTGTAGCATATCTAGTATCAAATACGACATGAAATATAATCTCAGTTAGTGAGGACACATCATTAAGTAATCTAACCAAGATAAAGTCATATCTAAAAAGTAGGCTTAAAGAGCTTTCAGGTTCCTGATACAATTCGCATTATTTTTACTGGCTCTGGGGTCTAGAATTGTTGCAATGTGTTGTAGTAATATTAGTAATTTTAAAAATAATAATAAACTTTTATCACCAAAAACCTAAAAATGTATAGATCTCTTTAGCCTAGGCATAAAAATTTTTATTTGCATTATAGTCTCTTAAAAAAACAAAGCATTCTGTTTTAGCTTTATTGGCTGTTTGGCAGAGCTACAGAATAAAAATTGGAACAAAGAAAACAGGTTTGGTTTTTTTCTTTTACTCTTTTAGCATATAGATTAGTATTAATTACCATGTAATGAGCTGAAAATTCCTGCCAAAAAGCTGAGGTTTGTGGATCCTTTAATGAGCATTTTCTTCCCACCGGGTGAAATAAAACTTTAAAAGTGTTAGGGATTTGCACTTGGAAAACATCTCTAAGCTATTTATACAAGCAAGTCAATAGGAAACGCACATTTTCCATTTATAGCCTTTGTAGCGCATTTATGGACCTGACGTTTCTGGCAGTGTGTTCTGTTAGTGTAGTTCTGAGTTGTGGTATTGGGCAGACTTCAATACAGCAGGAGTGAGACTAACATCCTCCACCATCCAGACTCTGACTTCTAGGGCCAGTCTTGGGCCAGCCGTTGCCTAATCTATGTTGAGAGTTCTCGGTTCTCATTTAACTTTCTAAACTGGGAGAAACCACAAAAGTGTGCTTTCATACTCTCACCTTCAAAATGGATACAGCCTAAACAGACACCCCAACCCCTGAGGGACAACAGTGACAAGAAACCATTGATGACGTAGTTTTTGGCCTTGTCCCAGTTGAAATGTTTTTGGCCTGTTTGCCACCACCATCATCTCTAAGAATATTTTTGAGGAGGAGGATTCTAAACGCAAACAGATACAAACAAAATCATGCTGCTAGGAAAGTCACAAAAATGCACCACAACCAGTTCTCTTGCAGTGAGAAGTGTGACTGACGAATGGCCCGTTTCTGTGCTCTGAATTTATTACCACACTTGCTGTCCCCAGCCAAAGACCGGGGACACATGGCAGGCCCAGGCCTGAGAAAGCTACTTGGTAAGCCCCATGCCTGAGAGATGCAGGGTTCCTCAGATGGGCAGTTCTGGTGTGAGGACCTCTAGGAGCCAGGCCAAAACCTGCCTGTCCACCGTCATTCCTTCCTTCTCTCTTTTTCAGGGCTCTCTTCACCACCTCTGTCTCCTCCCCTTTACTCTTCACAGATTTTCCACCAATAAGTCTCTTTTTTTTTTAACTTTTTTTTTATTTTAAAGATGCGAGGTACAATTCAAGATTAGGTATACAAGTGGTCATCGTACAGGTAAAGTTTGGGCCTCCCTTTGGTCCCCATTTTGCCTGGTTTGAGATGAGGTACCTTTACTGATGTTATGTCCCCCCACCCCACCACCCACCCCAGCAGTATTCTGCTATTGCCTATACCTTTCTTATAGTATTATGGTAAGTGTTCAGGGTCTGCTTATGAGTGAGAACTTGTGGTACTCTGTTCTTTGTTTCTGTGATAGATAAGTCATGATGGTAGACTCTAAACCCATCCAAGTTTCTGCGAAGTCCATATGTTTGTCCTACTTTATGGTTGCGTAATATTCTATTGTGTATACATACCACATTTTTTTTATCCAGTCCATTTTCAAGGGGCAGCACAGTTGGTTCCGTGTTTTTGTTATTGTGAATAGTGCTATGATAAACATGTGTGTGCAGGTATCTTTTTTGTAAAAATATTTGAGTTCCTATGGATATATTCCTCATAGGGGGAATATACTGGGATTACAGGGTCATATGGAAGGTCAATGTCTAGTTCTTTTAGAAATTGCCACACTGTTTTCCAAAGAGGTTGCACTAGTTTGCATTTCCACCAGCAGTGTAGAAGCGTTCCCTTTTCTCTGCACCCTCACCAGCATCTGTTGTTGTTTGTTTTATTAATGATAGCCATTCTTACTGGGGTTAGGTGGTATCTCAATGTGGTTTTGATTTGCATATCTCTGGTGATTAGTGAGGCTGAGCACTTTTTCATGTCTAATAAGTCTTTTTTGTGTCTAATCCTTTCTTGATATCTGTTCCTATGACCACTCAGACTAACACAGCTATTGTATCAGTTGGGATTATGTTTCCTTGAATATGTTAGAAAACCCAAAATTATACTCTCTCAGAAATCAATGAATTCCATTTTCACTCAAATCTGGGGCTAGAAAGTTCAGTACTGGCGTAACTGACAAGTCTTCTACATTTTTGCTCCACCATCTTAATACTGGTTGTCATCCTCATGGTCGCCTTGTAGTACAAAATGGCCGCTAGGGCTCCAACCATTCCATTAGCTCCAGACAGTAAGGAAAAGTAATGGCAGAGGACTAAAATGGTGTTCTTCCTAATCGAGTTCCCTTAAAGAGCCTTCTTAGAAGTTCCACCCAACTTCCCTTGTAGTTTTACTAGCTAGAACATAATCACATAGCAGCAATGGGGACTACAAAAGTAGCATTTCATCAGGGAACATTGACAGCCAGAATAGCATTGCTGCTCTATTACTAAGGAAAAATGAAAGTATAGACATTGGGCGGCAACTTTCAGTCTCCCACCCCTCCCAAAATATTTCCTTCTCCATTTCTTGTAGACACAGAAACTGACTCTCTGAGTGCAGGAGTCCCGACTGCGAGACCATTCATCTTTGCCCAGTGAAGCAGAAGCATGACCCTGTGATTCCTTCCTTAGTTTTTCAGAAGCCTAGTCTCAAGATTTCAAGGTATAAGTGAAAGTCTTTAATTACCCTGACTAGACAGACACAGGTATAAATTCTACATGTCTTGAAAATTACAGTGTGGTGGTTAAAAACAAATGGGGTTTGGATGTCAGAAAGAATTAGAATCAATCCCAGCTCTTTTGTTCACTAACAATATGAACTAATAACCAAGAAATCAATCCCTTCTGCCATATAGTAAATGCTCAATAAATGTTTGTTTGCTATTGGTTTAATATTTTTACATAAGGTAACAATTGAACCCTTAAAAAAAA
>CAUYQG010188628.1:0-26646 GCA_963574415.1 Tarsius wallacei | reverse complement strand
GTGATACTCAGTTCTTTGTTTCTGTGAGAGATCACTCAGTATTATAAACTCTAATTCCATTCAAGTTGCTGCGAAGTACATGACTTTGTTCTTCTTTATGCTTTGCCCACTTTTTAATGGTATTTTTTTTCTGTTGTGTTTCTTGTATTCTTGATATTAGTACTGTGTCAAATGAATAATCGCAAATGTTTTCTCTCATTTAACAGGTTGCCTTTTCACTCTGTTGATGGTTTCCTTTGATGTTCAGAAGAGTTTTCAGTTTATATATTCCCATTTGTCTATTTTGTTTTTGTTGTGTTTTTTTAAAAATTTGGTTAGAAATAGACGTCTAGTTTCGTTCTTCTGCATATAGGTACCTAATTTCTCCAGAACCATTTGTTGAAGAGTGTTTCCTTGCCCCAATGTACATTCTTGGCACCTTTGTTGAAAATAGGCTGGTTGTAAATACATGGGTTTATTTCTGGGTTCTCTATTCTGTTCCGCTGGTGTGTCTGTTTTTATACCAATGTCCTGTTATCTTGGTTACTAGAGCCTTGCAATATATACTTGAGGTCATGCAATGTGATATCTCCAGTTTCATTCTTTTCACTCAGGATTGCTTCAGCTATTTGGGCTCTGTTTTAGTTTCATACACATTGTAGAATTGTTTTTATTTTTCTATTCTGTTAAAAAAATTCATTGATATTTTGATAGAGATTGCATTGAATCTGTAGATTGCTTTGGGTAGTATGGTCATATTAACAATATTAATTCTTTCAATCCATAAGAATGGAGTTTCTCCATTTTTTGTGTCCTCTTTGATTTCCTTCATTGATGTTTTGTAGTTTTCCTTGTAGAGGTCTTTCAACTATATGATTAAATTTATTTTTAGGTATGTTATTTGTATGTAGCTATTACAAGTTAGATTGTCTTTCTGATTTCTTTTTCGGTTTGTTATTGATGTATGAAAACACTACTGATTTTTATATACTGATTTTGTATACTAAAACTGTAATGAACTTGTCCATCAGATCAAATGAAAGAGGATTTTTTGGAGACTATAGGTTTTCCTAAATATAAGATTATGTCATCTGCAAAGAGGAACTATTTGACTTCATCTTTTCCAATTTGAATGCCTTTTTTTCTTTCTCTTTCCCTCTGGCTAGAACTTCTAGTGTTATGTAGAATAGGCATAGTGAACATGGACATCCTTGCCTACTTCCAGTTTTCAGAGGAAAGATTGTCAGCTTTTCCCAGTTGAATATGCTGTTAGCTGTGGGTTTATCATATCTGGCTTTTATTATTTGAAGGTATGTTCCTTTTATACCTTGTTGATAAGGCATTTTTTATCATAAAACAATGTTTCTATCAAATGCTTTTTCTGCATCTACTGAGATGATCATGTGTTTTTTATCCTTCATTCTGTTGAAGTGATGTATCATGTTTATTGATTTGCATATATTGAACCATACTTACATCTCTGGGATAAGTCCTGTTTGATTGTGGTGTATTACCTTCTTGATGTGCTGTTAGACACTGTTTGCTAGTATTTCATTGAGGATTTTTGCATTCATGTTCATCAGGAACATTGGCCTGTAGCTTTCTTTTTTCTTGTGTTGCTGGCTGGTTTTGGCATTAGAGCTAATCCTCGATTCATAGAATGACTTAGAAAGAATTTCCTGTTTGAAATATTTTGAGGAGAATTTGTATTAATTCTTGTTTATAACTTAGTAGAATTTAGCAATGAAGTCATCCAGTCTTTGTCTCTTCTTTGCAGAGAGACTTTTTATTACTGATTCTGTTTTTACTCTTTATTGGTCTGTTTATTTTTTTAAATAAATTTATTTTTAATTCTATCTTAGTAGGTTGTATGTGTCCAGTAGTTATCTATTTCTTGTAGGTTTTATCACATGTTAGAGTATAATTGTTCACAGAGGTCTCTGATATCATTTGTATTTCTGATATCAGCTGTAATATCCCCTTTTTTATTTCTAATTTTGTTTTTTGAGGAGTCTTTTCTACTTTTTTCTTGGTTAGTTTAGTTTTAGTTTATCAATTTTGTATATATTTTCAAAAAGTAAACTTTTCATTTTGTTGATCTTTTGTATTTTTTTAGTCTCTATTTAATTTAGTTCTCTCTAATATTTTATTTTTTTATTCTTCTAATTTTTTTCTTGTTCTAGTTCTTTGAAGCACATTATAAGTTTTCTATTTGACATTTTTCTACTTTTTGGATATAAGCATTTACTGTTGTAAAGTTCCCTGTTAGCACTGCTTTTGCTGTATCTCACAGATTTTGATATACTTTTTCATTTTTATTTGTTTTAAGAATCTTTTATTTTCATTTTAATTTCTTTATTGACTCAATGATCATCAAGAGCATGCTAGTTAATTTCCATGTGTTTGTAGTTTCCAAAGTTCCTCAAACTATTGATTTATTGTTGTAATTTATTATAGTTTGAGAAGATACTTGGTAGGATTTCAATTTTTAAAAATGTGTTGAAACTTGTACTGTGGTTTGATATATGTGTCCTGGAGACTACTTCATGTGCTAATGAGAAGAACATATATTCCTTTATCTGTTGTATGAAATATTCTATAAAAGTCTGTTAGGTCTATTTGGACTAAAGTGTAGTTTCAATCCAAAGTTTCTTTGTTGATTCTCTGGTTATATATTATGTCTAATCCTTAAAGTGGAGTGTTGGAATCACAAACTAATATTGAATAGGCATCTGCCTCTGTCTTTGGATCTGATGATATTTGCTTTATATATCTGTGTGCTCTGGTGTTAGGTGTATACATATTTAGAGTTGTTATATTCTCTTGCAGACTTGATCCCTTTATCATTATATAATTACTTTCTTTGTCTCTTCACTGTTTTGACTCAAAGTCTGTTTTATTTCATATTAGTATAGCTATTCCTGTTAACCTTTGGCTTTTTGTTTGCATAGAATATTTTAAAAATTTCTTCACTTTTGGTTCAAATGTATCTGTATAGGTGAAGTGGTTCTCTTGGGTGCAGCATACAGCTGGGTCATGCTTTATAAATCCATTCAGGCAGTATTTATCTTTTATGTAGAAAGATTAAACCATTTACATTCAAGGTTACTTTTGATATGTGAGGACTTATTATTGTAATTTTGTTAATTGTTTTCTGGTTGTTTTGTATATTCTTTATTCTTTTCTTTCTTTCTTATTATTTATGTTTATGGTTTGGTAGTGGTAGGATTTAAGTCCTTCCTTTTCCTCATTTCTGTATCTGCTCTACCAGGGTGTTTTCATGATGATAGATATGGGTCTTTTGTTTTCAAGGGTAGGACTTTCTTGAGAATTTCCTGTAGGCCATTCTAGTAGTAATAAATTCTCTCTTTCTTTCTTTTTGGTATGGTCTATTTCTTTCTTTTTTAATGAAAAATAACTTGGATGGGCATTCTTGACTGACAGTTATTTTCTTTTAGTGCTTTGGCAATATTATCTAATTGTCTCCCAGTGTGCAAGGTTTCTGCTGTTAGTCTAATGGAGGTTCTCTGACATGTGATTAAACATTTTTCACTTTCTATTATTATAATTCTCTATTTGCCTATTACTTTTGACATTAGATAATAATGGGCCAGGGATAAGACCTTTGGATTGTATCTATTTGAGGATATCTAAGCTTCCTGTATCTAGATATCTAAATCTCTTGTTAGTCTTCAGGTATTATTTTTTATAGGTTTTCTATGCCGATAAACATTTTTTTAATCATCTGGGGCATTCAAAATTCAGATATTCTGTTGAATTATTATGTTTTATATATCACATAGGCTCTCTTTATTCCTTAAAAAAAAGTCTGTGATTTTTCAAAAGACCTGTCTTCCAGTGCTAACATTTTTTCTTCTACTTGATCTCTTTTGTTATTGAAGCTCTCAATTGTAGTTTTTATTATATTCATTAAATTCTTCAGTTTCAGGATTCTGTTTGGTTATTTTTATCCTTTTCATAATCTGAATTGTTTTTCTGATTCTTTTTTTTTTCTGATTTTTTTCTCCCTTTCCATTTGTATTCTCTTATATCTCACTATACTTCTTTAATAGCATTATTTTGAATTTTTTCATGAATTGGACATGTTTCTTTATGTTGGAATCTGTTGTTGGAGAATTATTGTGTTCCTTTGGAGGTGTCATATTGCTTTGCTTTTTCATATATCTTTTTTCCTTTTATTGCTGTCTGCACAGCAAGTGTAACAGTTGCTTCTTCTAATTTGCTTAATTGTCTTTTGTTGGGACATATTTTTTTCTGTGGCTATATCTGTGGTGTTGGTTGGGTAGTGTGCTTTAGGTTTGGTTCTGTATACTTGCAGTAATGTAGTCTTTATATTGTTTATTTGGCTATAAACAGCATCAAAGTTGTCTGCAATTTTCTCAGTAGCTTAGGATGTGGTTGTAGGTGGAGGCTGAGTTTAGGTTTTGCTTGGGATGGGACATGATATGGACCAATCTTCAGGCCCCTGTGCTGGCAGCGATAGGCTGAATGTGCCTATTCCTGTCTGCATACATGGACACTGGCACTAATGGATCCAGGAGGGTTTATTCTTTGGCCTCCAAATGGCTTGAATGCCAATAGTGGCAATGGGAGGGTCAGGAGGGTTGGTGAGTTCTTGGATCCCTGAGAAGTGTGTGTAGTGTGACTATGGTAGTAGTGGTAGCAGGACAACCCTTGGGCTTTCAGGTGTCACTTACTGATGTTAAGCAGTGGCTGTAACAGACTGGGTGGGCCTTTACTGAGATCCCCAAGATGAGTACTCAGGTGCCAGAGGTGTTGAATGAGGCATGACAATTTCAAGGTCCTCCTGATGGCATGCCTGTGTGCTAATGGCAGATCTTCTGGGCCTATTCTTAGGGGCCCTGGTGGTATACACACACATTGAGGGTGACCCAGAGGGTAGATTGCTTCCCAGACCTCTAGGCAACATGCTTGTGTACTGAGAAGGGAAGTGCCAGGCTGAGCAGGCCCGTCCTCAGTCTCTCTGGCAGTGTGCACAGGTGCAGTCTGCGGTGAACAGGGCAGGGTGCTCCCCCGACCCCAGGTGGTATGCTTATGGGGTGGCCGGCTGCAGAGGCAGTAAACAATAAAAGCATGTCCTCAGGACACTCTTAGATGTGTGTCAGC
The DNA here is from genome assembly GCA_963574415.1 of Tarsius wallacei. Taxonomy (NCBI): domain Eukaryota; kingdom Metazoa; phylum Chordata; class Mammalia; order Primates; family Tarsiidae; genus Tarsius; species Tarsius wallacei. Next base: position 21,519 of record CAUYQG010188628.1, on the reverse strand, counting down.
CCTGCTACTGAAGGGCTAGGGTTTGCTGTTAGTAACACTTGCCTGAGAGTAAGTTTCAGCCTCTGGGGAGCATGCACTTTAGACCCCGATGGCATCAGTGATGATAGCAGCTTGAGTACAGCTGGCCTTCTGGATGCTTGTATATGTGTGACAGTTCTTCTGCTGAAGGGAGGCAGGGTTGCTTTTGGTGTTAGCCACCCAAGGCATGCAAGTTTCAGGCCCTGGGGAGCATGTTCTTTGGCTCCCTTTGGCCTAGAGGGAGCCTTTCCAGTGCTCTGTAACACTCTTTTCCAGTGTGCAGTTCACTGTGTGGGCTAGAGTGTTAAAGACCCTGGTACTCTGCATCTCACTACTTCAGCCCTTCAGGTGGATGTAGGAGAATATCAGTGGGGCTTCAGAGATGTAGAGGCACACAGATTGTGAGCCTTGTGTCCAGATGCAGTCTGGTAGGGTTTGAGCTCTCAACATGGCGCTGTGCTGCAGTTGTCTGAGAGTTGGGGTGTGTGGGACTCAGTGTAAACACCCTTTCTGGAGCAATTCCATTGTGTAAGTTCTAGAGAGATTTTGGTGGCAGTTTCAGGGGCACAGAGGCTGAGGAATTCTCCACTAGCTAGGATTACTGGAGTCTGCAGTGAAAATGTGTACTACTAGGTTTCTCTCATTTTCCCTTGCCTTGCACTGGGGAGCCTGTCCAGGCTCCCAGCCAATCCCAGCCAGGCTGTGTACCCTGCCTCCTTCTCCTTAGGTATCTCAGGTGTTTCTTGTTTCTTGTTTGCTGAATTCTAGCATTCTCCCTCAGATATTCTCCTCTTGGGTGCCCTGTACCCTTAGTCAACCATCTTGAAAGACTGCCAACATTATTTCTAAATACATTTAAGTACTTGAAACACTAAGATTTAAAACTCCCCACTGATCTAATAACCAGCCAGATTTATACATTTACATCATTTGCTTGGTGTCTGCAATAATCAGATTTTGTGCCATTTAGATTAGGCTGGGATTTCTTAGCTGTGGGGAAGTTCATACCCTTATGGTGCATTTAGAAGTGTGTAAGAGTACTTAGGTGTTAATAATGGTTGGAAGCTGGGGATACTAGATTTTTTGCACTGTAGGCAACACTCCTAAATAGTAAATTCTCCTTTTTCTCAAACATCTCTACTGTTATCTCTACATAGGTGAAAAATACACTCATATTTGTCAAATTTAGCTCCATGGTAAAAATAAACTTAAGAAATACTTTTTGTATTGCTATTACATACTTTTGTAGGGTTGCAAATGTTGTGTAAATTTAGAAAGGTGTGCACTTTGTTTTGTTTATTATATTTTCAAAACTTGATTATCATTTTGGCAAATCAGGAAACCAATGTTATTCTGGCTCATGGATTTTAAATGGTGACTACAACATGCATGTGATAAACTGAACTGTAGTTGTTACATTGAGGGAGATTACACCTAAGTGAAAATGTCTATTTCATTATATATTTCAGTGTATGCATGTTCAAGCATTAACATGATATACATATTATTTGATTATAAATCAATTTCCCTCTATTTCATCTTTATTATACAAAAAGACCACTATACTGAATTAAAAATTAGGTAGATTTCATCATTTATGAATTCAGTTCAGAATAACAACTAGAGTGCTGTCATATATTTCTTATAATAAAAAATTAGGTTTAAATAGACTGTGAATCATGGCATAGACATTCTGATACATGTGTGTTTCAATTTGTCTCCCAGATGTCTGACAATTTTGGAGGAGGCTGTGGGGACAGGTTGAAGATCAGACTAAAATATACGCAAAAAAATTTTATTTTTTCATTAGGCAGTGGATCGATAAAGTTAAAAGTACTAAGGCCTAACCCACTTTCTATGGGAAAGAAGAGAAAAATGATCTTTTTGCCTTTTTAATTGGAAAATATATAACCAGAAACAACCACACAAATAAAATAAGACCATAATTAATTTTTCAGTTACTCATTCTAGTAGTATTACTAACACTAAGATAGAGTCTGGAAATTCCAGCTATAAATCATATTCATTTCATAGGTCAAGAACCAAATAGGAAATATATATAATTTCTATATAAGTTGACCTTAAATTCGGTAAAATAGAACATTTAGTTTAGATAAAAACATTAAAACCAAAACAATATTGACTTAAACCTCATATCTCATAAAAAATTAACCAAATACATCATTGATTTAATGTAAAACATAAAACTATATAAAGTTATTAAAAAATAGGAAAATCTTTGGGACCTAGGCTCAGGCAGTGAATATTTAGAACTGACACCAAAGCATAATTCTTTGAAGAAAATGGATGGATTTCACATCATTGTGATTAAAAAGTCTTTTGCTTTTTGAAATACTGTTAAGAGGATGAAAAGAAAAGCCATATAATGAAAGAAAATATTTGCAAGACACATATACAACAAAGGGCTAGTATCTAGGATAATAAAGAGCACTCAACATGAAATAGCTAAAAATCAAATAAACACATTATAAAATGGGCAAAATATATGAGAAGATATATTACCATATGGTATATAAAAATGACAATCAAGCATATGTTCAGCATTACCATGAGACATCACTACATACTCGTCAGAATGTCTAGAATAAAAAACAGTGTTAACACCAAAAGGTTGGATAGAAACTGGATCATTTATAGTTAGTTGGTGGAAATTCCAGCCACACTGCTGGCCATGCTGGAAAATGATTTGACAGGTACTTGTAAAACTAAATATTTCTATATAGCGAGGGCCAAGACTAAGGTGAGGAAAGTGAGGTACTCACCTTAGGTAAACTCTTAAGGAAGGGTGACAAAAACTCAGTAAGTAAAGTAAATGACATTTTAATGCAATATTTTAAAAAATCAAAACTAATGTAAAAAATCCATGATGAACAAATATCAAAATTTTAAATGAAGACAGGATTATATGATCCAGCAATTGCAATTGCACTCTGGGCATTTATCCCAGCAAAATGAAAACTTATGTTCACTTAAAACCTTTACATGAATGTTCATATCAGCTATGGCTCCTGTCTGGCGACAATCCAAATGTACCTCAAAAAATAATAGATTTAACATATTATGGTGCATTTGTACAATGAACACACTGTTTAGTAGCAAAAAGGAACGCACTACTGATGCACAGCACAACTTGGATAGATCTCAAGGGCATCATGATGAGTAGAAAAAGCCAGCATATGTTCTAATTTATTTTATTTAATTTTAATTTTAATTTTTTGAGTTGGAGTCTCACTCTGTCACTCAGACTGGAGTGCAGTGGCACGCTCACTGCTACCGCAGCCTTGACCTGCTGGGCTCAGGCAATTCTTTTGCCTCAGCCTTCCAAGTAGCTGAAACTACAGGCGCACACTACCATGCCTGACTAATTTTTGATTTATTGTGGAGACGAAGTCTCACCAAGTTGTCTGGGTGGGTCTTGAACCCATGGGCTAAGGCAATCCTCTTGACTTGGCCTCCCAAAGTGCTGGGATTACAGGCTGAGCCACTGAACCCAGCCTAATTTATTTTAAAGAGGAGACTACTATTTCAGGGATGAGAGGAGATAACAAGATGGAGATAAAGATTTTATTACTTATAGGCTCTAGGGTTGAGTAACATATCTGAAGGTCATATGGAGCTTGATCAGTATAAGGAAAGAGAGGGAAACCCACCAGCCAATGTCTTTATTGGGGCCCAAGGTATTATCCCAATAGGTTTCCATGAGAAGTTTTAATTGGTGGGTTTCAAGTAAGCAGGTACGAGTTCCAAGAAGTCACACTGTGACTGAGAGGTGGTCATTGTGGCATATCTGCACAGTTCATAGGGGGTACGAGGATCAGTGGGGCCAGTCAAGTAGGTTGTAACTAGATGTCTCATAGGAAGTGGTCACCAGGGGAACTTGTATAATGTACCTGGATCTGGATTTATCACAGTAGGGAGCTAGGGGAGGTATAAACTGGTTTATTTTCCACTTATGCTTTTAGTAGCATGTCAAACGTGACCAGGCCCTACTTCTGGTATATGAGAAAGTTAAATTCATGATGAGTGCTAAGGCAACATAAAATTATAATAATTGACTAATCACAAGAGTTATATACAGGGTAAATTCTCAAGGTTGCTCAAGTAAATGAAGACATTTAGTAATAAAGGGGGTACTAAATTTTCAACTTTCCATATATTTTCAGGAAGATATTGATTTGCTATAAAAATATTACTACTGTATTGTCCCCTCCTCTGCTCCCAGAATGATAGTTGATGTGTTTTTTTTCCCTTCCTAAGCATCATTACTATTTAAATTTGAGTGCACTAGTATATTAAAATGTAAACTTATTAAAATAAAATTAAAGTAATAATTTGCCTTTCAAAAGTTATATACTATATAAATCCACTTATATAATATTTTTGAAATACCAAAATTACAGGTCGGAGAGCAATTCAGCAGATGCTACGGATAAGGGAGTGTGACAATAGTATGAGGTCCTTTGGAGTGATTGAAGAGTTTTCTATCTTTAGTTTCATGGGGGTTTCAAGTGTGTATATGTGTGTAGATATACATCCATACGTGTGTGTGTGTATACACACATACATACACATAGGAAGGTGGTCACCAGGAGAAACTTGTATAAGGTAACTGCATCTGGATCTACCATACTAGGGAGCTAAGGGGTGTATAAACTGGAAACCATGTCAACCAGGCCCTATTTCTGGTACACATATATATTTTCACATATGTATGTGAAATAGCTGCATAGAACTACACACAAACACACACACACACACACACACGGAGTGCACAGAAAAATTGGTGAAGTCTGAATAACCCGTAGCCTACTCAGCAGCATTGAATCAATGCAAATTTCCTATTTTTGATATTGTGCTATAATTATGTAAGTTGTTAACACTGGGGGGGAACTGGATGAAGATTAATAGGACTTTGTGTTAGTTTTGCAACTTCCAGTGAGTCAATAATTATTTCAACATAAATAGTTCCAAAAAAAGAACAAAAGAATTGTTTGTATAATGATAAAGCTACCTCAGCTGGTATCATCATGTTGAAACAACTCAATATAGTGTTGCCTAATGTGGCTATTTTATATATTTGTAGAAGAGCTATTCTGTTTTTAAAATATGTTCTGTATTTCTTTTAGATGGTATGTTTCCTTTCATGGTGCTGCATCCTTTCAGAGTTACATTAACTAACTCTTCCACATCTGGGTGAATGCACCACATTGATGAGATTTTGAGTCACAGAAAGGTTCTGCCCACAGCTTGCCCCAGTTTTCCAAATGGAAAGTATTGTTGGTCAGGCCTAAGAGAGGCTTCTGGTGATGGTGTGGACTAAGTGACTAACACAGGAGAAAAGGAGATGACCCCAAATCCAAAAGAGTAAACATGACCAATTATATGGAAAAAAAATACCAAATTGCTTACACAATGATACAGATGTTTGCATTATAAGCTGAAAATTGGCATTATTAATGTACTTCAAAAGATTTAAAGAAAACTTTCGATATTTTAGCTTTTTTATTAATATTATGGAAGCTACAGAGATAGTTTATTTTCTACTTATGCTTTTAGTGGCATGTTAAAGTTATTTTCATTCACTGCTACAGTCATCCGTAATTTAGTTCATGTCTTAACAAGTGCAAGAAAGACATCTTCAGGCAAAGTTGCATTGTCTTCATTAAGAATTTTAGAAAGCAGTGTTAGAAGCTTTAGACTTTGACCCAAAATAACATTTCTAAAAAAAATGACATTTATAAAAACAAGACTAATTACAAACTTTTTGTGTAGTTATGACAAAGATTAAATAAATTGTATAAATTTCCCCAGGATTATAAAAGTTTTACAAATGGCACCATATTACTTTAGTTTTCAGGTGGTGGGAATTAAAGAAGAAAATATTTAGAACATTTCTGTGTCATTCAGAATAGAACGTAATGATCAAGCTCTGGTCTCCTTTTGGAGATATGAGAATTCTAAAGCCATTTCTGCCAGGATCAGAACTGGTAATATTGAGCCCTGCCACATTACTTTTTTTTTTTTTTGGCCTTCTTCAAAAACTGAAAGCCCTTACATGGTTTGTTCAACATTCAATTAATTAGGTGCATTAAGAAATACATCTTATATTACTACAAGTTTTAATCCAGTTTCGATAAGGAATTTATCACTATAAATTTTCTAAATTTTGCGGGAGGCATTTAAAATTTTATTTATCTTATCTATCTATCATCTATCTGTCATCTTCTATCTACACACATCTACAAAAGCACTATAACATTCTTTTTCTTTTTTTTCCCTCAGGCTATCAGCTGTCTAAGAATAACAATTTAAATCCCAGTCATCTGACTGGTTCAATCTGTTTTGTATATTTCCCGCAAGTGTTATTCAATTTATATTTGCTTGCTGTGTAAGGTGTCTTGCATAGGACACTTAGATAATGGATATCCTATTTCCTACATTCTGCTGATACAGATTTGTATACTGAAAGCTGTCACTAAATTAATTCTTAATTTGGTTTTGCTTTCTGCCCTTTCATGTTTTTTCTTTTTCCATATTTACACCATAAAATTGTTCAATGTGTAGGAAGTAGTGAGAAGAATAAGAACATGAAACTGACCAAGTTGTTTTTGAAAGATAGTTGCTAACTGGCCCCCCTGGAGGAAAGCTATAATAAGACCCCAAGAAGTAAACACTTGAGACACTGCATAAAGCTATGTGTAGATGGCTACATAGTTGGTTACTTGGCTGTACCAAATTGTTTTTATTACTAGAGATTATAGAAGTTCAGAATTGTTTTATGTCATATCGTCAGCATACTATTTCTCAAGAAACTGTTTAAGTATTCTTGCCCAGCCAGTTATTAAGGATGTATATAATAGTTCTTCCAGGGGAGACAAAACCACTGCTTCTGAGCATTCCATCTTTCATTCTGGAATAAGCAAATTAATTACAAAGTAGAAGACTTATATATGTAAAGGATCATCTGCAAACTATTCCTTTTTCACTCAAGTTCCACCATTCTTAACACTTAAGCAAGTTTTTTATTAGAAACTGAGTTTACCAGAACGCTTGGAGTAGTATAACTAGAAAAGGTTTAAGACGAAACAGGGGTTGCCAACTGGGTTGAACCATTAACAATGGACAGAAACTAATGCCGGGTGTAAAGAAAAGTCTGCTTCAGGGATCATAATTTAGACAGTTGAGAGTTTCAACTACCTCCTTACTATTTTAAGTGTTTAATGCCACTAATTATGAGTTACAAATGAGTTACATATGGCTACCATGAGTACTAATTAACACACACCTCATTCCACACATATATATGTAAAATTAAATAAAGTGAGAAGAGCTGAGAATGTTTGTTCTAAGACTTTTTAACAAAAAAATCTATAATGATACTTCATCTTATTTTGGCATAGTGTGGATAAGAAAGAAGGAAAATAAAATATCTTGAAGACATCTTGAGTGGCTAAACCACTATTGGCTGATAAAAAAATTAAATATATACACTTGTACTTTTTTTGTGTTTAAGGAGTATTTGGTCATTTATGGAATTAAAAACTTTCTAATTACTTTCTTCAAATTCAAGTTTCATGTTTTGACAATTTAGAGAATATTCTTTTGACAGTGTTAAAAACTTTTATATATATATTTTTTGTGACATGCCAGGAGCTGCTAAGCAATTGCAAAACTTTTAGTGATCCCCAAAATATACTTTACATGCGGAAAATGTTTTTCCTTTGGGGGAAAAATACAATTAAAATTAATTTTATTTCTGCATTCTCTTTGGACTTATAATATTTTAGTTGTCTTCCTTTTTATTAAAAAACTGGAATTTTCATCAACTGAAAAAAAAATTGGTGTATAGAAATATTTTATGCAATATTTGAATTGCTAATTAAGTGTGGGATTTATTTTAGGACTGTAGTTTCTGAATCAGTGAAAATAACAGCTGTGACTGTTCATGTTGTGCATTTGAGACTCCATGCACTTAGGCAAAATGTGTAGAGTACAAAATAGCCCATCTCTAATACGGAACACTAGAATTCATTATACATTTCTTTCTACCCTGAGAAAAATTGACTAAGGTTCTTATTCTGCTGTTAATCACAAAATACTTCTCTCTTCCTTGCTCCTTCTTTCTCCCTCCTCCACACCCTTTGCTATCTAAGGGATGGGTTTGTAGAAGGAGTATTCCTAAGTACTTTCTTCAAATTTAACCCTGCAGAAACTTACTGTAAAAACTGATAGTGATTCTAGGGGATGCGTGTAAAATTGCCTGTAATGTGATCAGCATTTTCAAATGGGGTCTATTTTTCAGGAAACGTCTGAACAATTCTAAAGCTCGCTTCTATTTACATAAAAACAGACAATGGGTAGGACAAAGAATCTCCAAAGGACAATCATTTGATTCTATTTTTCCACTGTGTTTTCATAAGAATTCCTTAAACTCTGTGAATCTTAATTTTCCTTATCAGCAAAATAATGCAGATTTGCTGAATATAAGATATCGTAATGAGTATGGAAGTTATTTTTTAAAGCTTTATTGTGGTAGAAGTTCCATACCATAAACTCCATCTGTTTGAAGTTCACAATTCAATGATTATTTGTATATTTACAGATTAGTGCAAACATCAGCACATTATCATGTTAAATTAAATGATTACTGTGGTTGTCAGAATTCTCAGATGGCTCTCTAAGCTTCCCAGCCCTTGATTGTTCAATCAGACACTAATCCAGGGACAACTGAAAGGCCCACATAATTTGACCTTGAGATATGGAAATTATCTGAGTGGGCCTGACATAATGACCCAAGTCCTTTAACAGTGGAGCGTTTTCTCTGACTGGTGACTAAAGAAGGCAGGGAGATTCAAAGTTTGAGAGGGACCTGACATGGGAGATTTCTCCATTACTGAGATGAAGGGGACCCCTGGGGCAAGGGACTGAGAGTGGCCTCTAGGAGCAGAGAGTGGTCCCCGACCAGTGGCCATCAAGAAAATGATGTACCTGAAATAAGAAGTGAAGTTCAAATACTTTTGGGAGGAAGATGTGGGTGTGTCAACAGAGGATTGGGAAAGTGAAGTTGTGGAGTGTTGGGAGCCAATAAAGGGTGCTTTTAAAAAAATCCAGCTTCCACAAGGGGGCACCTGGAGCTAAAGTCCTTAGGGAAACTGGAGGACAGAGCAAGATAAGTTTCAGGAATCTCCCACCCAACAGGAAAGAAGGCTGGGCTATTTGTATACAAACTCCCGTGAGCCGTTCATTGGTTGAGGGCTGCTCTCTGACAGTATTAATAACCTGGCTCTTCTGGACTTTCCTCCCCATAAAGTACTTTTCCAGAATCTTGAAAAAACAGTATCCAGAGAGATTCGAATATTGTCAGTACATTGAGTACATTAGGACCTGAGGAATGTTGAGATGCTGACCATTTCTACTACAGACACATTGTGTGTTTTCCACTTTAATATTAGAAAAATATTATTTAGGTAAACTATGTTCTGTGGTTACTTTTTTCTTCCTCTATAGCTCCTCTTTCTGGGTGAGGTGTTCCTGTTATATCGTTCTATGTGTTAGACTCATGGAAGCCCTGTTTGGATATTCAACTAAAAGAAAATCTTGCCTGTCAAGCGTCTTGTGCATGTTTACTAGATTATTTGCCGGAATAATTTATTTTGTTATCTAGTGTATTTGCTTATAACTCCAATCTCTGCATTTTTTCTGGATAGTTCTTGCTCAAAATTGTAGGCTTCCTGGTGACTGGATAAATCCAAAATTTTGTTATCTGAGTCTTTGATGTTACTGCCACTGAGCAATGGACTCACTCCCAATGTGCTTCGAACCTGGAGCAGCATGACAGAGAAGCAAGGACTTCATGGCCAAGGCTTTAGACAAACTGGCCTAGGTGGCCACTCAAGGTCAGTGAAGAGGGCTCACAACCTATGGAGGGGTGTCTGAGGAAGGTTTTGTCTCATTCCAGTCACCAGATTTTTTTACTATACAATGGCTCACTACCCGATATACATAGAAGCCAATACTATGCTACTGACTTTTGTGAAAAAACAAACAAAAGCTTTATTGTGAATTGACTGGTAAGAAGACAGGCGACAACAGTCAAATTTGTCTCCCCAGTCTGGAATTGAGTCAAGCTTTTATGGCATTTTGAAATAGTCTCAAATGATGCCATTGCAGCGAGTCTTCCAGGCTGGTGGTGTTAATAATTAAGAGGTTAAAGCTTTCTTCCATTGTGCATGCTAGGGCTCCCTGACCAGCAGTATTGGTTCTGTACCACCTGTAACAATATAAGCAAAGGTTAATTGGTTTGAGCTGGTCTTGCGGTTATATTGCTTAATATTAACCCATGGCTTGCCATACTCTATTTTATCCCCTGATGTACTTTTCCTTACCTCTGACTAGTCTTAAAGGTACAACCAGTTTCACTTTACCCGCAGCACACTAGAGCAAATGGGTAACAAATGGGATCCTTTTTTTTCACAAATCTGGCTGTTGTTAAAGGTGGTGCTTGCAATTTGTATGGAGCAGAATCTTATCAATAGTTCCCCTCTACACATTTAACTAGTTGAGTCTCAGAGAAAAACACAGCATATGTATTTTACTTACTGTCGAAATAGTTATTAAAATATCCCATTTAGTTTGCATACATACGACATAGGAATATTTAAAAAAAATAACAAAAGACTCCACTGGAAGGAAAGAATTTATATAATCATTAAAATCCAAATTATTTGCCATTCTAAAGCTGAGTAACCTGGTGTCTTCAACAAATAGAGAGGGGGAGTGTGAAAAACATCACCCTATCCTGAAGTGTACATAGAGGTATGAGCAAGCACGTTTATTGCAGCATTGTTTTCAATAGTGAAAATAGGAAACAATCTAAACTGGTCGAGCATGAATAATTAAATTTTATTGTATTAACAAATGAAAAAATTTAAAATCATAAAACAAGATTTACTCATTTTAACATAATTCAATCCCAAAAGTCATGTCTAAATGCAAAAAAGCATGCTGCACGATGGACTTTGGCAACTTCCTCCCCAGGTCCTCTGCCATGCCCACTAAATTCTTGCTGTCACTTTTTGATTATTTTTTTCTATTTTTTAAAAATTTTATTTTAAAGATGTGGGGTACATTTCAGGGTTAGGTATACGAATGTTCATTATGCAGGTACCCTTGCTGATGAGGTGTGCCCCCCTCTCCCCTGGCAGTTTCCCACTACTGCCAATCCCACCCACCCCCACACCAGGCAGTTTCCCATTACTGCCAATCCCTTTCTTATAATATTACAATAATTGTTCAAGGTTCACTTATGAGTGAGAACATGTGATACTGAGTTCTTTGTTTCTGTGATAGATCACTCAGAATTATAGATTCTAAGTCCATCCAAGTTGCTGTGAAGTTCATAATTTTGTCCTTTATGGCTGCATAATATTCCATCATGTATATGTGCCATATTTTTTAAATACAGTCCTCTTTTGATGGGCAGCACAGTTGGTTCCATGTTTTTGCTATTGTGAATAGCGCTCCAATAAACATGCATGTGCAGACATCTTTTTCATAGAGTGATTTGAGTTCCTCTGGGTATATTCCCAGAAGGGGGGTTGCGGGGTCATATTGAAGGTTGATTTTTTTATTCTTTTAGGAAACGCCAAACAACTGTTTTCCATAGAGATTGAATTAGTTTACACTCCCACCAACAGTGTAGAAGTGTTCAGTTTTCCCTGCCTCCTCTCCAGCATCTATTGCTTTTTGAGTTATTAGTGATGGTCATCCTGACTGGAGTTAGGTGGTATCTCAGCATGGTTTTAATTTGCATTTATTTGATGACTAGTGAGGTTGAGCATTTTTTCATGTATCTGTTGACTGCTCATATGTCTTCTTTTGAGAAGTGACTATTCATATCTTTTGCACACTTTGTAATGGGGCGGTTTGATTTTTCTTTTCGGCATATTTGAGTTCCTTGTAGATCCTAGATGTTAGGCCTTTGTCAGATGTACAGTGACAAATATATTTTCCTGGTCTGTGGGCTGTCTTCCTGTTCTTTCGATGGTTTCTTTGGCTTTGCAGAAGCTTTTCAGTCTGATGAGGTCCCACTTGTCTATCTCATCTCTTATGGCATGGACACTTGGGGTTTTGAACAGGAATTGGTTGCCAGTTCCAATTTCCATAAGGATGTCTCCTACATTTTCTAAGGTTCTTAGAGTTTGATGTTTTACATTTAGATCTTTGATCCACTTAGAGTTGATTTTTGCATATGGTGATTGGTAGGGGTCTTGTTTTAATGTTCTGCATGTGGTAGCCAGTTTTCTCAGCACCATTTACTGAATAGGTTCTCCTCTCCCCACTGGTTGTTGGTGGAGGCTTTGTTGAAGATGAGTTGGTTGAGAAATTTAGATTTTACTTCTGGAATCACAATCCTATTTCATTGGTCTATATGCCTGTTCTTCTACCAATGCCAGGCTGTTTTGACTATTGTAGCTTTTTAATAAAATTTGAAGTCTGGGAATGTGATACCTCCTGCTTTGTTTTGCTTGTTTGTTTGTTTTGCTGAGGATTGTTTTGGCTATTCGTGATCATTTATGTTTCCAGATGAATTCCTGTATTGTTGTTTCCAGGTCTGAGAAGAATGATGCTTGTAATTTAATGGGTACTACATTAAATTTGTAGATTGCCTTGGGTAGGATGGACATCTTAACAACATTAATTCTTCCAACCTATGAGCATGGAATATTTTTCCATTTGTTTGTGTCATCTTTGAGTTTTGTAGTTTTCATTGTAAAGGTCTTTCACTTCTCTGATTAGGAAGATATCAAGGTATTTCATTTTTTCTGTCGCTATTGTGAATGGGATTGTGCTTTTTATTTGGGTTTCTGTTTGTTTATTGTTGATGTATAGGAATCCGACAGTCTTTTGCACATTTATTTTATACACTGAAACTTTGCCCTGTCTCAGCTCTGTAGTTGCTGTTACCTCTCTCTGGAAGAATTTTCCCTAGTTGTATAATGTCTCTCTCCAGTACATTTTTTTGCTTTTTGTTCATCAGCCTAAATGTTTCAATACCTTCCACTCCAGCAATCTTTATTTTCTAATCCTTAAAAAAAAAATGACACTTCCTGATAACATATTGTAAATTTATGTATTTTGTTTCTTAAACAGAATGTAAAGTCTAAAAAATACAAACTCTGAATTGTTTTTCACTGGAAATTCAATTCCTAGATTATTTCTTAGCACATATAAAGGGCAAAAAAATAAAGATTTTTAAGATAAACGAATATCTACATTTTAATGCCATTTATAAAAAAATTAAAAGATCATTTTATATATAAATACAACTATATTAATAGTGCAAACTTATCTAAGAGAAACTTATTTAAGAGAAAACTCAAATTTCTCATGGAAAATTATGACAGAAATGACTTAAGGGAGGGGTACTTATATAGTATAAACTCCCTGAGTGATGTTTTAGTAATTTAAAAATCTGAAGCAGGTTTCTTAGATGTCAGGATTAGGTAAAGCAGGGTGATAGGTTCTGTTGGTCATTTTATTAGTCTGCAAATTTTAGAGTACTTGGAATATTTCAAAATAAAAGTCATTAGACAAATAAAGAAAGAGAATCAGAGATTGGCTATGGTGAAGTGCTGACTATTTTTTTCCTCGTCCCTCTTTAAATTAACCTTTTTATTGCCTTGGTGATGAAAGAGTACATTTAGCTTTATGTGAAAGTGAGCTATAATGAAGATATGAGAATAAAAGAAAGGAAAGTGCTTACACAAAATTAAACCGTTGACCTTAAAGCACCAGTAAAGTACATTTTCTGGAAGCAGCATTTTCTATTTTAAAGTGGAAATCACTACCTAGACAGAGAAATAAAACAGAAAAAAGAAGATTTTTACCCCTTTCCCCACATTGGAAGCATTATTTTGTAAATTCTGGTGATGATTAATTAAATATAGCATATAGATACTTTTATTAAATTTTAATCAAGACAGCAGGAAAATGTTACATTGTGGTTATATGTTTCTGTGTTGCTCAAATTTCATTAAAAAATCTGTATGAAATTGCTTTAGTAGTAATGTTAAACTAAATAACATTCTCCTGATTAAACTTATGTTTGCCTTTCTTTGTTTTAAGCAGTGTCAAAAGCTAACAAGAAAAAAAGTTTAGACAACGTCCCTTAGAAATCAGAGACTGAAGCAAAACTAACATTCTCAGGCTTTGGAAGTACAATTCCAGGCTATATGTGTGAGGGAAGGAGGGAAAACAATTATAAGCAAATAGGTTTTGGGATTTGGTGTATTACCAAGACAAATAGCTTCACAATCACGGAACTAATCACTCAGTCACATGGAATGTTTCCAGGAGAGGGCTTCTAGAACAGTTTGTGGTATGGGGGAAGGAAGAATTTACATATCAGATACTCTCCATATTCTGACTTGCAATAGTAAAAATTTGCACAAAGGGTTTTAACTCTTTTGCACTCATTGGTTTTGTTTCCTGGTCTAGCTGGGCAGCATTTGGTAATCCGAAGTGTCTGTAGTTCTGGCCCTGGAACTCCTGGTGCCCCTGCTGCAACATGGTGTCCTGTGGAAGTGTGGTCTTCATTACTTGGAAAGGCTGAGATATTCTGAGTCTTTAGATAATGAGGAAATGATGAGGAGACTGTGGATAGTGGTGACTAGTGCTCTTTCTTGAGCAAGTGGGTAAGGCTCAGGGGACACACGAAGCTAGGAAAATCACAGAGCACAAAAACGGTGGTGGATGGTAGAGAAAATTAGACTTTTTTTCCCTTTAAAATTAATGGACAGAATTTTAGCTTAAAACTTAAATACTTGGTAATTTTCTTGCATAAGCAGACTGTTATTTGTTGAAGCCAAGAACTGTAAGCCAAAAAAAAAAAAAGAAAAGAAAAAGAAAAAAATTGTCAGGTGAATTCTCTGCGAATTCTCTTGTGAAGAAGATTAAGATTAGGCTGGGGTTTCATTACAATCAAGCCAGTATATGACAATTAGTCTTCAGGCTGATTTGTGTAGGGCTATTTGAAAGACTCATGCAAATTACACTCAATTTCTGCAATGTGAGGTCAGGAAGCTTTTTGTTTTTTTCTTTTTTGATGCAATAAATTTCTTTTTTGCAGAAAGACATAGAAATACCCCTGTGAGCATGCTGGGACTTCTCTAGGTCTTTTGGCACCATTTCTGGTGTTTTTTAGGTGACTATCTAGGACTCCCTGTTAAGACATGTCACTAAAATACAGTGACTGAGCCAAAAGCTTAACCTAGGTATTGACATTTTGTCTCTGGCAGGATGCCCGAGACAATCTATTTTATATGAATTTTTCTCTCCAAAGGTTCAACAGTAATATTATGTAATGGGGTTAGAATCATTTATTGCAGAAATAGAGTACGCAGAGTATTTTAAATTTGGAAAGCGGAGTTGCTGTGTGCATCGGCTTTGGAGTTCTAGCTTCACCTCACTGCCTATGAAACTATGTAAATTTTCTTCTCTTTTAGCTTAAGGGAGTAGGAGGAGGATATTTAACTAATAAGCTTATTGTGAAAGTTAAATGAGCAGACTTGTATATAGTGGCATACATAAGTCCTAACACTAAACAGACCAGTTTTCATCTTTTATTTTACACTACCGTTCATAGATGCATAGAATGACAACATGGGGGGGAACTTAGGGTAAAATGTTTCATCAATTATTTGATTTAAAATTTTCCTAAATGTTTCCTATATTACAATATTTTTAGTGAGTGGTCAGTTAGTCTCCAAACATTTCTCATGGCAATGAACTCACTACCTTGTATGGCTGCCTGTCAGGGAACAATTTTTTTTATTCTACAAAGTGGAATTGCTATTATGTCCCTAGTGTGAATTATATTACCATTTCCTGGTCATGGCAGTTAACTACGTGATATTTTAACTGATTTGTTCATGAGCATTTCCAACTGACATTTAAAAAATAAAATTTTCTTGATGGCAATGATAAAGAGAAAATACTACAATTCTTTCATATTACTAAAAATATAGTCATTTATATCTGAGTTTTTGATTCTGTACTACTATTTTCAAATTTCTTTTTTTTTTTAAATGAGAAATCAGGATTTATTGAGAGGACGGAAAAGCACCCACAGTGGAAGGGGATTTACTTTTAGATTTCTTATGCCAGGAGTTGAGGGTAGGGCTATACAATTGTATTACGAATTCTAATCTGCAAGCATACTGAAAAAACTGAGAAATTCTTCCTAGATCAACACCACCACCATCCCCACTGAACAACTATAATAACACCTGCCATGTTGAACTATGATCAAAAAAGAAATTTTTTCTTATGACCTGAAAAGTCCAAAATATATTGCCTTTACTGTTTCCATTTAGTATCTACAATAGGAAGATAAAATATCACTTTCTTCCAGGTGTCAAACAGAATTAGGCAAAATAAATGAAAAGAATGTCCCTCCTCACATTGTCACATTTTTCAGCTTGCATTACCTATTCACTATGAAAATGTGTGGTATATTTTTCTTCTAATAGAGGGTAAGCACTGACAGCCCATTGTACTGAAGGTTAAGTTATTAATGATTGCAATGAGAGCTGGAGAGAAAGGAAAGGAATATTGTACATATAAATGGAATAAACTTTCTGCCCCTTCAATCATCAGCAGGTGCAGAATTCTCTATCCAGAGGCCTGAAACATGTAATTGCTTCTGATGGGAATTAATAGCAACAATAGCATAAATGCAGCAAATACTTCAACTCTTTTGTGTTTTATATCAAAGCCTTTCATCTGATTATGTATCTTAAGAAATATAGCACTCACAGAAGGGAAAAAAATAAAAAAAGAATTGGGCTGAATTCCAAAAACATAATTAGGCAAAATAACTTGAAATAATGCCTCTCTTCACATTAAATCCTCTCAAGTATTCAGACTAAAGCAATGGGAAACAAAAATGTGATACTAATGATTGTACTGTATGGTTGGTAAGAAGCAGACTTGCCTATTTATAAATGACAAATCTTTAGCAACATACTTATACCATGTGTATTTTATTTTATTACATGTGTAGTAGATTGGACAGATGAATATTGTGCTCAAAATTATTTTATTTTCTTATAAAGAATTAACTTTCAAGGAATTCAACAAATCATTGGATGGAGCTTCCAACACATAAATGAAGAAAACTTGTGAATAATGATAGCCTAGTTGTCATCTCAGCATCACCCTCTCCTAGTCCTACGGACACAGTGGATTTTCTGAACTCTGAGTTATTATATTCCCTTTCATGAAATAAAATGAAATGATAGTCTTGCTCTGCTTACATCACTGGGCTTTCAAGATCAGATGACTTCATATATTTTCAAATACTTTTGTGTTGATATGAACCTAGCTGATGTTAGAGGGATTTTAGCTAGTTCAATGTTTAACTTAAAGTAGCTAGGCCTTTGGAATTCTATCACCTGGAAGTACTATTGAAAGTTAAATCTTTTAAAATGAGTCCCCCCCCCAGATTAATATTATATTGTCATAATTAGATAAAGTGAGTATATTTCTAAATACTGAAATAGTCAGTTATATATATTAAAATACCTATATTTTTAGGTTTGATCCTTCTATAATACATGGTAACTTCCCACATTTCTATATTATTAACAGTTTATTTGCATATTTAATTCATTTAAAATTACTGTAAAGTCTAGAAAAACTATTCAATATATTGCAAATTGTTCAAGATATACATAACCTCTTAATTCCCATATCAATCATATGAGATGAAATTTAATTTTTGTAGATAAGATAGTTTATAGATGAGAATACAGAGGTTATCTTTATTGTAGAGAAGAAAAGAAATAGCTTATACTGTAAGCATTTATATAATACTTATATAGATAAAATTTAATTTCTATATTAAAGAACAAGATATCTGTACTATTTGATTTTTTCCAATAAGATGCACTTAATCATAAAGCTGTAATCATAAAAACATTTCAGAAAAAATTAACACAATTATCAAAAAATATTAGGATATTTAAACATGATTCAACAGTGCTACAAGACAATTTTCTGTATAATTATATGTTGAAGTAAGTAAAAAAAATTGGTAAATATATGCTGAAAATATATTTCAGATAGTAAACTTAGACAAACCACTTCTGATTTCAGCATGATAAGAATTAAAAGGATAAACCTGAATATACAGATACCTTAGTTTCCTTCTGAGTATTTCTTTTTTTTTTAATTTAAATTTAAATTTTAAAGATGTGGGGCACAATTCAGGGTTAGGTATAAAAATGGTCATTGTGTAGGTAAAGTTTGGGCCTCACTTTTGGTCCCCACTTCACCTGGTTTGAGATCAGATACCTTTATTGATGAGGTGTGTCCCTCTCCCTCCCCTGGAAGTTTCCCACTACTGCCAATCCCTTTTTTAAAGTATTATGATAATTGTTCAGGGTCTGCTTATGAGTAAGAATATGTGGCACTTAATTCTTTGTTTCTGTGATAGATCACTTCAGCACTATTTACTGAATAAGTATATCCAAGTTGCTGAGAAGTTCATAATTTTGTCCTTCTTTACGACTGCATAATATTCCATCATTTATCTGTATCACACTTTTTTAATCCAGTTCTCTCCATGAGCAGCACAGTTGGTTCCATGTTTTTGCTATTGTGAATAAAGCTGCAATAAACATGCATATGCAGGTAAATTTTTCATAGAGTGATTTGAGTTCCTCTGGGTATATTCCCAAAAGGGGAGTTGTGGGGTTGTATGGAAGGTCAATTTTTAGATTTCTTAGGATTTGCAACTGTTTTCCACAGAGATTGTACTAGTCTACACTCCCACCAACAGTGTAGAAGTGTTCCTTTTTCTCTGCATCCTCTCCAGCATCTGTTGTTTTCTGAGTTATAGATGATGGCCATCCTGACTGGAGTTAGGTGGTATCTCAATGTGGTTTTAATTTACATTTCTTTGATGATTAGTGAGGTTGAACATTTTTCATATATCTGTTGATGGCTTATATGTCTTCTTTTGAGAAGTGTCTATTCTTATCTTTTGCTCCCTTTTTAATAGGGCTGTTTGCTTTTTTCTTTTTGGCACATTTGAGTTCTTTGTAGAGCCTGGATATTCGGTCTTTGTCACATGTACAGTTGGCAAATGATTTTTTCCCATTCTGTGGGCTGTCTCCCTGATCTGTTGATGGCTTCTTTGTCTCTGCAGAAGCTTTTCAGTTTAATGAGGCCCACTTGTCTATTTTGTCTCTTAGGGTGTGGGCATTTGGGGTTTTGATCAGGAATTGGTTGCCAGTACCAATTTCCATAAGGATGTCTCCTGCATTTTCTAAGGTTCTTATAATTTGAGGTTTTACGTTTAGGTCTTTGATCCATTTAGAGTGATTTTTTGTGTATAGTGATAAGTAGGGGTCTTGTTTTAGTCTTCTGCATGTGGTCAGCCAGTTTTCCCAGCACTATTTACTGAATAAGTTCTCCTGTCCCCAATGGTTGTTAGTGGAGGCATTGTCAAAGATGAGTTGGTTAGGAATTGAGGTTTTGCTTCCAAAATCTCTATCTTTTTCTATTGGTCTATATGCCTATTCTTGTACCAATACCAGGCTGTTTTGATTATTGTAGCTTTATAATAAAGTTTAAAGTCTGGAAATGTGATACCTCCCACTTTTTTGCTTTTAATGAGGATTGTTTTGGATATTTGTGGTCATTTATGTTTCCATATGAATTCCTGTATTGTTTGTTTCCAAGTCTAAGAAGAACGATGCTGGTAATTTACTGGGTACTGCTTTAAATCTGTAGATTGCATTGGGTAGGATGGACATCTTAATAATGTTGATTCTTCCAATCCATGAACATGGAATATTTTTCCATTTGTTTATGTCATCTTTGTGATCTTTGATTTCTTTGAGCGGTGTTTTGTAGTTTTCATTGGAAAGGTCTTTCACTTCTCTGGTTAGGAAGATGCCAAGGTATTTCATTTTTTTGTGTCTATTGTGAATGGGATTTTGCTTTTTATTTAGTTTTCTGTTTGTATACCCTGTGACTTTGCCAAAGTCCTTTATCAGTAGAAGGAGGTTTTTGACAGATTCTCTTGGGTTTTCAAGGTATAGAATCATGTCAGCTGCAAAGAGGGATAACTTAACTTCTTATTTTTCTATTTGGATACCCCTGATTTCCTTCTCTTGTCTGATTGCTCTAGCTAGGACTTCTGACACTATGTTGAATGGGGGGTGAGAGTGGGCAGCCTTGTCTTGTTCCAGTTTTCAGGGGAAATGGTTCCAGTTTCTTTCTGTTTAGCAATATGTTGGCTGTGGGTTTATCATGGCTTGTACTATTTTGAGGTATGTTCACCCTATGCCTAGGTGTTCAAGGTTTTTTATCAAGAAGCGATGCTGGCTTTTATTGAAAGCATTTTCCTTGTCTACTGATATAATCATGTGGTTGTTATTTTTACATCTGTTGATATATTTAATTATGTTTATGGTCTTGCGGATGTTGAACCAGCCCTGCATCCTAGGATTGAAGACTACTTGGTCATGGTGGAGGATTTTTTGAGATGTTTTGTTGCATTCAGTGAAGGGCACAGGGAACAGTTAGAGCCCCCCCCCAAGATGGTGCCGACCACTTGGGCCACATGGAAACAACAAAGGCCCTAAGTTCCAGCTTCCCCCTATATGATTTCTCGTGCGCAAAGTTCAAGCTTGCTAGCCAACAATCTCCTCCTATGACAAATCAGCCTTATAATACCCTCCAATAGTAATCTCGGCCCTCCCTATTTCCCCTCTGCTCTACCCAATAGGATGCTAGCACGACCTCTTCCTGCCCTCGCTAAACTAATAAATACAGCCCCTCCCTGCATAACTCTCTCTCTCTCTCTCTCTCTCTCTCTCCTCCCACCCCTCTAGCTCTGTAGCTGCCACTTTAATAAATCTCTTGGTCCCCAATGGGTGTGGAGTTGTTATTAGCGCCCAAATACTTTCATATGGTGCCGTGACTCGGATTGGGTTTCTCTCGTCCCTGGGCTAGTCTCTCTTGCCCTTGGGCGAGAACCTGATTTAGCGCTAATAACTACTCCAGCCCTTGGGACCTTCCCCACCCTCTTGAATGCCTGAGCCGCATCCACCAGCGATCATTGGATAGGTAAGCGCCCCCAAACAAAAAAGCCTAAAACTTACCAGAGATCACCGGAGGGAACTGACCTCTGGATCCAGCCTCTCTGGCCCCTCGGCAAGGGGGAGCACACCCCGCCTCGGCCTTCATGGCCACAGCGGACCCTAAAAGGTTCTCTCTTCTGTTCCATCACTCACAAAATTCCCCCCCCCCAGCCAAACAAAAAAGCCTGAAACTTGCCAGGGATCACCAGAGGGAACTGACCCCTGGATCCAGCCTCTCCGGCCCCTCGGTAAGGGGGAGCGCACCCCGCCTCAGCCTTCACAGCCACAGCGGACCCTAAAAGGCTCTCCCTTCTGTTCCATCTCT